>VZUI01041474.1:0-142342 GCA_013401135.1 Cettia cetti | reverse complement strand
TTTTTTTAATTATTATTTAAAATTTAGGGAGTCTATGGAACAAATTTTGTTCCTAGATGTGTGCATGGCTTCCATGGTCTTTTGTGAAATCTCTGGATAGGCCTCTGTAGGCAAAATTTAGCCTGGTGCATGGTTCTGATTCACCCTGTATTCCTCTGATGTTCAAAACCTTAAAGATTATTTGGATATAATACATAAAAGGGAAGACAATATCTGGTAAAGGACAGAGAACAATTATTCTCTGTTTCAAGGGTGAATTGCCTTAAGTGAGCAGAAATCAGTCACAGGAGGCTGCTTGCTTCACTTATTTTTCTAACTGCTCTAGGCAAATAAAGATTAAGCCATTCTTTTATCAGGAAAGCCCTCTCCCCAGTATAAAGACATAATCAATCTAAATTGAAGGAAACTAAGAAATGCACAGAGGGTTTGTTGGGCAAGTTTAGGCTGTATAATGACAGAAAAGCATAGGGTTAACTTTGATTTATATTTTAATCCAATATATTCATCAGAAATTGAGGTCAAATGTAAACACCTGAAATATTTTATGATAATTTGCTGAATAGTTGATAAAGAAGAGTTTCATGCCATCTGTATAAATTTTCTGTAGAGAGTCACTGTTGTGAAACATGGGTAGCTAAACTACAAGCTCAGCTTAATTTCTCATACAAAGTCAAATCAGGATGGATAAAAATAATTTACCCTACACTGAACCATTGCAACCCTTAATCAAATTTAATCCTGTTTCCCTCTTTTGAAAATCTCAACCAAGTTGTGGTTCAGAGAGAAGGCAAGCAGTTCCGGTACCCTGGGTTGTCAGGAAAGATTAAAAAGGCTAAATCTTACTTTTATACAAGCCTATACAAGTTCATGATTTTGATAATAAGAAGCATGCTTTATTCACAACAATATCAGATTTTTTTTTCTGCAAAACCAAAACTTTACTTATAAGCTATTTCCAAGCCCAACTCAAAATCACATTCATCCCAGTTTTCTCATAATAGAAATGACAAAAATAAAACCTTTTTCTGAACTCAAGAAAAAGTGTGATTTTCCTCGACCTCTGATGATCAGAATAAAAGTGAACAAAGACTCAAACTACCCATATTCTGAGTTTTAAAAAAGAAAATGTGGCTTTTCTGCCCCTCTCCTTGTACTTTTTTTGGTTAGGAAAGTTTTGTTGAATCCTAGTTTTGTGTATTTCTGAAACTGGGACATAGAACCAAGAATGCTCCTTGGTGAAAAATTTTATTTACACTTAAAAAGTCTTATAAGTTCTGCCAGAGCAGTTCATATTTACAGAGGAAGGAGAGATAACGACAGTGATGGTGAACAGCACAAAATCCACTGCAGTAGACAATTCATCAGTTAAGTAGCAATACTTGTAAGTGCCCATGAATTTTACTTTTGTGTAAAGTCATACCTTCTTTGTGTTATCTCTTCAATGATGTACCTTTCAGCTTCCCAAAGGAAGATATGGCATAGACTTTGTAGCACTGACTAAATTCTGAGGTTAATAGAGGTTTTAATAACATCTGAGTAAAATAAAGAGACCAAAAAAGCACCAAGGAACATTACTCAGTGCAAATTTCTCTGTTCTACCAATTAAAGGACAGCTTTCACCATAGCTTTTTCTTGGAGCCATGAAGAGCTCTTTGGAGCAGCAGTGTGCTTCCAGGCAAAAGACTGATAGGGCTGGAGAGCCCCCATGGATATTTCCCCAAATACCAAATGCATCTGGGAGTTAGAGCCCCTGTTCCTCTCTCACTGCAGAGAAGATGGGGATGGATTTCAGAAGCTGTGTTGGCTGCAGAAGTTGCACTGATGGATTTACAGCCCTATCACAGCAGCTTCCTTGTCTGGAGGTGAGACACACACCACAATTTCTCCTGCTACGTCTAGTCTTTGCAGTCCCAGATAAACTTTTTTTTTCATGAAAACATGACACTTTGCAACAGTCGTTGAGCTCAATCCAAAATATACAGCATTTTAAATAAACCACAGCATCTCAAACACTGACAAATTCACCACGTTACAATTTTTTAATTGGATTATTCCATTTACTTACTCAGCTCTGATGCTGAACTAAATTTCCACATGTTATTAAACTTTTAAATATTGAATTGTTCCAGTTGTTGGTATCAGTATTAAAATCATAACTTCATTTAATTCTTCCCGCATGTAGCTTTATTGTGTGCTGTAAGTTTACTTCTAATGTCAATCCAAGATGAAGGTCAACTGATCCTGCATTTTTTTGCAGTGATTAGAGATTTTAGTGGCAGATTCACTTTTGTGGAAAGTACTGTGAATGTAAGCATTCTATAACAAAATAATCAAACAAGTAGAAAACAATGAACTGAAACACTGCTAAGGGTAAGCTAATTTTTGAAAAAGACTGGCATTCAGCAGCCTATATCTGTTAGCATGCTGGTGTCTTTTGAAATCAGTTATTGTATTTCATTCCCACAGCAGATGAAGATGCCAAATTAGTTTAACTGCAGATGAGAACTGAGGGCCTACAGGAAGCGGATTTGTTAGTCAGCATCCAGGAACTTCCAGCATGAAGCACATCTCTCCCAGCCATTTTTTGTCATGGGGAAAGGAATACTGGGATGCATGTGTCAGTTTGCTAGCCTGAAAAATGCCTTTCACTTCTGGGTGTCTTCCACTTTGCTTGTGTCAATTGTCTACAATTATGGCAAATTTCAAACATTTAAAGACCAGTTGGTGATATGCAAAACTGTGACATACCAAAGACAGCTCATTCTTGCTCGTTGAAGGCAGGAAATTAACTTCTTTTAGGTTTCAAAACTCGGGGAGTAAAGTAGCTAGAAGAAGAGGCTGTCACCCTAAGACGAAGGCATACAGCATGTTTATTTTTTTTTACCTAGTTGTCCACCATATTGTCCCATAACTGTGGAAGAAGGGGAACTCCTTTTCCAATTATGCTCTTAAGGCTGAAGTAAACTCCCCCAACACCGTACAAGGGGTACAG
Organism: Cettia cetti; assembly: GCA_013401135.1. Lineage (NCBI taxonomy): Eukaryota > Metazoa > Chordata > Aves > Passeriformes > Sylviidae > Cettia > Cettia cetti. The sequence goes on along the minus strand of VZUI01041474.1, from coordinate 139,350 downwards.
GAATGTGTTACTTACACTGACTATCGTGGTGGACTTCAGGAAAAGATCTGTTGGGGAGAAATGAAAAGATAGAGGGTATTTGGAAATGAGGGCACTACACCTTAGTTCCACTTTTAAGGAATTGAAAGGTAATGGAAGAAACACCAAGTGCTAGTCATCTTTGACACCCTCATTATTAGGAGGTTTTTAAATTTTATTCTTGTGGCTCATATTCAACCTGACAAGTCATGTAGCGATTAAAAATTGGAATGCTGCAACAACAGTGTTAGAATTAGGATCAGTGACTGGTTTAACTCTCCCTGACAAGGAAAGCCTGGCAAATGACTCAGTTCCAGCCAGTAGGGAATCTTCAGCCTCACTGCGCACTACCAATGCATCCTGACATGTCTTGCCAAGACAGCCAACGTGGGCCTAGCAGATGCCCTCGGAAAGTTTTCGTTTCTTGCCTTTCTTGCTCCTGTGCTGACTGTGAACTAAATGCTAGGATGTGCTTAATGAGGGCTAGGTGCATTTTCTAGAACTTGGAAAAAGCCTGGAGGTAAGGAATTGGGCTTATGGAAGAGCTTTTTCTTCCTCAACCTTCTGGAAAAACAGAATTTTTGCAATGACTCAACCACAAGTGGGGGGGGGGAGGGGTTCAGAGCGCAGATGTGGAGCCCTCGAAGTTTCTAGAAGGAACTACATGATCACAGAGCACTGAAACTCCCTTTAGAGTATGTGGGCTCTGCTGTGGGTCCTACAGCGTTCAGACAGCCTCAATGATATATTCAGATAATGATTTTATCTCCCCTGGTATTTTGGCTCCCTCTCTCTCTTTCTCTCTAATAACGTGCTGCCCTTTCTGCTGTGTCGTTGCAGGACAGACGTCTTTGACTGATGTGTTTAAGACATGGGTGGCTTAATAGCTGTGTTGTAATAATGACTGATTTTTGGTGTCCTGGGAGAACATCTCTCTTGGCACTTCAGATATAAAAAACAAGTGACATTTTGAAATAAACAAGGTCTACAGGTGGTAGAATTAGCACTCAATCTGTCATCCTGCATGCAAGGCAGAGTCACAGCCACCAGAGGATACCAAACATAAAGTATTTTGAGGTAAGCAGACTAAAATTTGGAGTTTATTATGGAGAAACTAAAACACAAACCTTACTCTCCCTTTCTTCAAAGTTGTCACAGCAACTGGGCACATGCAGCTAATGGCATTTCCTGTGCAGAAGGGAAAGGGTGGGAGCAGAGTTTGAAGAGCCACAGTGGAGGTCTTGCACTCCCCAGACAATAGGAGGCTGGATTCCTTGGCAGGTCTCCTGGGGACAGTTTGCAGCATCAATTTTAGCAGGTGGGCAGTTTATTCACTTCCTTCACTTTCTTCGCCTCATGCAGAGATTGCAAGAGTTGGGTCTTGCCTTCAGGTTTGTAGCTCTGTATCCTTTCTGTGCCCCTTGGGAAAGGATTTCTTTTCTTCCATGCCAGAAGCTTTGATTGGTGGTGAGATTTCAGCCAAATATAACACCAGCAATACCCAGGGCTCTGCTGACTAGAATACCTGAAAGTAAGAAAATAACAGTTTTACTGAGGAAAAATAAGAGTGTTTTGAGGGGTTTTATATCCCATTTTCCTGGTTAGCAAAATTTATTTATAGATGAGAAAATCAAAAATTTTAGTGAAGGACTTCAGTACACACTCAGTCAAACTCATGAACCATTCCAGTGTAGACTTTAAATATGCAATTGCAGATACAGTCTCTCTCTGATAAAATATTTTTGTGTGATGGCAGAAGAGATACTAATCAGCTCTTGATTAATATTCATTGTATACACATAGGTATTCAGGAAATTAAAAGGCATTTTCAGACAATAAGAGAGCATACAGCACAAAAGGCATTCCCAGATAAATTGAAGCAAGCAGTAGTCAAGGCAATCTCTTGAACTCAGAGTTAGCAAAAGTCTAGGTTTTTTCATTCACACAAGAGGATTAAAAAAACCTGAGCTGATAGAATCTTGTGATCCAGCCCACTTTGGGTGCATATTTTCTAACTAACATGGAAATTTGATCAATTTTCAAAATGCACTGGCTGATAGAGATGTGCCATTCATCTTCTGTTCAACCCTACGTGTGCCTTGGAAGCAAGAGGAGTGTTTTCAGGTTCTGGACTAATTTAGACATTAAAAATGTCATTAGTTGTATTGTTTGGGTTTTTTTTCATTTTTAAGGCCATCATTATTAGTATTTTAAATGAGCCAAACTAAGCTACTGTCCTGTCCTCCACCAAGATCATGCAAAAATAGCACACAAATAAACCTATGCAGAGAATTACATATAGGGAGACAGAGATGTATGACATTAACATAGTTATCTTTAAGTATCCTGGCATTTGCAAAGGGTAATCATTTCATAGAACTATTTGCAGAATCAGCTACTTCTCTGTGAAGTTGTAATAATCATTAAAGTAAATGAAGAATTTTCCACAGCTCTTTCATCAGGGAACAGAAATCCAGTGCTGAAGACCAGCTCCCTATCGAGCCAGTGGGACTCTCAGGAGGAACTCCCCACCATCAGTAGGGTGCTGGGCACACCCTGCCCTGCTCTTGCTACACTTCCCACACATCACAGGCCCCCATCATGAACATAACTGAAATTGGATTGCTGAGTAAGGAGCACAGGGCAAAGAAAACATTTTCACCTTGCATGTGTTTGTGGTAGTCTACTAGATCAAGGGTCATCTGTTGATGTGTATGCTTTTCTAATCCTTTTTTTAAAGACCTTAAGAATAGGAGGTGGGTGGACACAGGGGAGCACTGCAAGGATAACTGTTAGACAGAAACAAATTAGTGAGGCAAAGTCTAGAAAATGGGTGTTGCTGAAGCAAATTAAGAGGAAAAATGTCAAACCATAAAGATGTAAATGAATGCTGAATGTTTATAGAGACACTTTTGGCCAAAATTTTAAACAATAACTGGGGAGGCCATAACACCCACCGTTACACTAACATGAGAGAACAAGAGCACGTGAGATGGCTGGTTAGGGTGTTGTGTTGTCCTAATCCCTCTCAGACTGGTTACAGACCCAGTTAAGAAAGTCTGAGCTCATACACATCAACAGCTCAGATGGCAAAGGCCAGCCTTAATGCAGTAGGAAAGCAGACTGGGAAAAGCCAATGTTAATTTGCTGCCTTCAATGACAGGAATCTGCTGGTTCCCACCAGCCAGGCCCCAGCAGCTCAGCCTACTGAAAAAGTAGGTGAGCAAAACAACCATCACATTGGAAACAGAGGAGAGACACAGCCTGAAATGAAGCAGATGGATGCTCAGAAAGCTACACACATTCTGAATTCAAAATACAACAGTTATCTTCCTCCTGTCATGTCATGTATTGCCTGGGAAAGCCCTTCAAGTGAAAATTTGATGAAAGAAACGATAGGAGGCTTAAGTGCAAATTTCATCTCTTTTTGTTTATTTCTATATACTTAATCAAAGACTGTAGTTAGCAAAAAGTGCTGTTCCAAGAGACAGGTATGTGCAAAACCCCAAGTCAAGACCATAACTTAGTAGACAAATAGATCTGACAAAGGCAACAGGATTCAGATTATCCAGGCTCAGAACAAAACAGAGGGATCTGCCTTGCTGGTTTGCAGTAAGAAGGCTTAAGTAAATGACATTTTTTTCCTTGTTTAGCCAGAAACCTGCTCACTTTTGCTTCCGTATTCAAGTTCCACTTAAATAACACTCTGAAAATCTTGGAAGTCTAGTCCTGTACAAAGACCTTAAAGCTACTAAAAGTGATTGTCCACCCAGGCAGGTTGCTAGGGCATTTTTCTATTGCTGTAACTCAAATTGTTCATAAGATTAATAAAGACCATGTAAACGCATATTTACAGCCATACTGTGCTTATTAATGCTAATAAAGATTTGCTCCCCAAGCAGGGTGTAGATGTTCAGCATTGGGGCAATATGTCCCAATATAGGTCTCTGCCTAGGATCACCCTGCTGCAGAGGCTCTTTCACAATGTAAGGCGAGGAGCAACAAGTAAATGCCAGATTTCTCTTTTTTTTCTTTTTTTTTTTTTTTTTTTTTTTTGAACCAAAGACCATGTAGGGATCATTACAAGGCTGTTGCTGTTTTCCATTATCAGTGTACAGTTATTTGGGATTGTTTCTAGTGTTTGTCCCATCTTCATGGATGAAAAAGAGCAAGCATAGTCTTGTTTGTTTGCAAAGTACAGTGAGTTTATACACAACAGTTTTCTAAAGTTTAACTTATTCTGTGTGGACAGAGTAGGAAGGAGAGGAACAGGAGCCACCTCTGTCTTTTTTGTTTAACTTCTTTTGTTAAAAATACGCTTTTGTCATCAATGAGTTTCAGTGGGGATTTGCCATCAAGCTCAGCAGTTGAATTGTGGTGGGTGAAATTCTGCCTGTCTTGATATCAGACTAAAATTACAAATAGCATGTTATAGTTTTATCTAAATTGGAAGAAAGGATTATAAAATTCCTTTAGCAATAACTTGGGGCTTATGCTTTTTAAACATTAAATATCAGTTTGAATCTCCAGAATTAATGGGAGCAGGTTGGAAAGAAACCTTAAATTAGATTACATTATTTATTTTTGGATAACTCAAAGATTATTTTTCTATCTTACATTCACCAATAAAGAAAGAGTTAAATATAACTTTGGAAGGTATTTTAGTCATAACAGTAATCTCTTTATATATCAGTGGGTCAATAGTTCAGTAAAAGAAGGAACTATAACTTGAATAGACACTAATTAAAAGAATCAATTCTTATCCTACTACATATGTCCAGTCATATTAACACATTTCTAGATTTCTTACTCAGTGGACTAGTCAAGATTAAAGGATTTGCTAATATGGATGAACTGAGTATGCTTCCAAACTGACTGAGCAGATTTGTGAACAAATTAGTTCATTTAAAATTGACAGTGAAAGATTGATTTTGCACAGAATGAGTTACCTAAGGTATTCATCATTTCCTCTACTTCCACGCACAAGACAGAGATCTGCTTCTTTTTCTTTCTGATTGTAATAGGACTGCTTACTGAGCACCTTTATTTTACAGCCATGATTGCAGCCTGTCATTCTTTTAATTTAGACATATTTTAGCCTCCACAGACCTTCAGAAATAACTTCCTTAAAAGCCTCAGTCTAATGACTCATTACATGAGTTGCTCAATTCAACCACAGTACTTTAAATTATAATGCAAGGGGAAAAATTGCTAATTACACAGAAAAAGATCCAATTACTCCTGAGACCGTTTGATTCATTATTCAGATTGTTTTGGGGGTGGGGGCGGGAGGAAGGGTGTCTCTAAACATGGGGTTATGTATCAATGTATTGTGAATGGCTCTTAGATGTCGGATTTGCCATCAGTTATCATCATTCAGAGGTATCCAACTTCTCTGCATTTCCCCCTACCAATCAAAATAGAGTTTCCAGACTGTGATTCATGCATATGTGCCAGTACACAGTTCTTCATCTTTAGCCATTAAATGACGTTAGAAGAAAGCTATAACCAATCCTTTCTTAATACTGCTACATGCTATGTCATTCACTGAGTTGCCAGGGGGACATATGTGACCACAAATTCAATGGGATGTGACCCACCAGTCATGAATCCCTGGAGAGAAGAGTTCCTCCACTGATGAAACATGTGTGGTGCTTGATTTTCTGCCAGTCCAGACAGTTTGTTTGTGATTTGTTCATGACTGGGTCCCTCCCATGGTTCAGTGTGATTTTTATTGTTGTATAGGAGTTAGAATCAAAGGGAATGACAAACTTGTCCTCTTCAGAGCCAAAATTACTGATACTTGTTTCATCTACCACCATAAACCCTTTTGCACTCTACAGAGTTTGATCACATCCAGTCTAAACTTGTGTTTTGCTTATGGGACATTCAGGGCTCCCTTACCAGGACCTCAATCTCCTCAAACCTGGCTTATGTTTAAAGCAGAAGGGAATTGAAATCATCTAACTATATTCTGTTCCCTGTCTAACAGTTCTAGTTACTAGATAATAAAAGATTTTATATGTATGTGTGCTTTTAGTTTAGTTTGCTCAGATGTGAAATGAGATCAAATTTTGATCCAAAGAAGAACATTTAAATGTCATTGTCTGAGTGTTTTCATGCCAAAATTAACAATACAAATGAAGGTGATTGTAATGTAGAAAATTTGATAAAATCCTACTCTTTTATCCTACTGCAGACCATTGTTTGCAGCTATACTAATGTGAGATGGAACAATTTTAGAGCTCTCAAAAATTAAAGTTCTTTCAAAAACTTACCGTCTGCTCAGTCATAGCTCCGGTTTTCTACAGACTCTACTAACTGATTCAGTGCTGCTATTGTTCCCTGAAACATGTGTTTTTCCATAACAATTACTCTTTTGCAGCATATCCATTTTAGTCAGCATTAAACCCGTCTTGCCTATGATGTGTGAGCCAAGCATTCCCATTTTTTGCAGATGTCACTTTCTAGTCCACACTTTCATTTTGTGCCTAACTGTAATAAGCTCTTTTTTTTTCCTCTTCCATTCATTCTTCTTACTTCTTACTTAATTTCCTTTTATTTTACCTAAACACTTCAATAGTAATTGCTATTTCTGATTGCAATACAGCTCTCCTTCCATTTTCTTAAATTTTGCAGAACTTCTCCTGACAAGAATGTTATGTTACTTATGATGAATTATGCAAGAGCAATAAAATGCAAAATATGTAAATGGCGCGATTGTTATCTCGCTATTAAAGTGAGACAGTAACAGAATTTGAAATGTATATTAACAGGTTGTTCACATTTTTAATGCAGCAAAGGATAAGAGAAAAAACATTCTCTGGACTTTGTTCTGCAGTTGCAGGTGAGAGCAAGATATAATGAAGACACTCTCTCCACCTTCAGTGATTTGTCTTTCACAGTTCAATTCTGCCATTTCACAAGCTTGCGCGCTCTAGGGTTATGTGTCCTGACAAATTGTTGTCTGTCACCTGTTAATGTATTTCCTCACTTACCTGATTGACAGATTCCCTGCCTTGGCCATTGATTTGTGCAGATACACATGAATGTCTGATGAATTCAATCAAAGACCTCAACACTTTTGGGTAGTTTATCCTGTAGAGGTTTATCTTTAGTGCATTTTGAGAAGTAATCCATAGCTGTTGCCAAATATTTGTATGTGTTAGGGTCAGCAGTGAGAAAACAACTATCACCATTAATTTGTGCTATCTGTACAGTTCCTGTCCTGATGACCCTGCCATGGTGCTCCACTGGATCACATTGTCTACCTCCAGCCAAACCTGACAGCGAACAGGCAAGTTTTGCAGGAGGGTCTCCCATTTGCTGGATTTAGCAGTACCAGTGACAGTCTCCCCAGGCTACACAGTAATCCACAGTCATAACAATTTAAGCAGATGCTGAGCGGAGGGAGCCCATCCTCATGTCCACCCCAGCAAGGAAAAGCCAGAGTTTTGACCATCCCAGGGGTTTGTAGCTGCACCTGACTGGAGAGAGGCAGCAATGGTGATGAGCACAAGTTCTTCTGTGCCGGTCTGATATGGAGGCAGTTCCCCCTCATCTTGCCTGACAGACAGCTCAGCCAGACTGAGGAGAGCTTAGGTTTCAGCTCTAAGATGAAAGTCAGTGAGAGCCGAGTCACAGGATGGGAGAGGATGGGAGAAACAGGAGAATAATTTAGCAATCCTAAGTCACTCATGTGCTATGCTTGTTCTCAAGGTACATCCAGTTTCTGTGTTAGGAAAGGCATCTTGGTTTAAAAGCCAAACATTTCTTCATCTGCATGAAACTGAATTTTTATATCGTCTTTCACTCAGGTCGTGGCAAACATCAGTATGAGGATGCCAATCTGTGGGACTAGCAACAGTTCAAACCAATTTAAATACTAGTCAATGCCATTCCTGAACAATCAAATATAAATAAATATAGATAAACCCTTCTAGCTCATTTTGTGTCTTGGGAAGCCCCAGTTCCCACACAGCAATGTAAGCATCTGGTGATTTCTGCTAAAATAGCAATCCTTTTGTCATGTCATTTACTTTGAATTATTTTGCCTAGGCAGTGACTCCTGGATTCCTTTGGGACCCTCAAAGTCATCACTTTTTTGGGTGAGCTCAGTCTAGCATTGTTGTAACCTGGGTCAGCTCTGCCTCTGCACTGAAACAGCAGCTTTAGCAGGCCATGAGCTCAAAACTGGGCAGATTTCATCCAGTCATAGCAAAATCATATGGCCACAAGCTTGAGTAATAAAGTTATCCCAGTAACACGGCACTGGAATTAGCCAGGATTTGCCTTTCTACAAGTATATGAAGTTCAAAATTAAAAACAATGTCACTTCAAAAGAGTTGCCATTTTCCTCTTCTCCAGCCTGAATCCTTTCCTTTTACTTTTTTCCTGCTCAGCATGGTGAAGAATTTCTACTCTCTTCAGGAGCAGGGCCTGCAGCTTTCACATTTAAAAAGCTTCTCACTTCCATCAAAGAGATGGAGCAGGTTCTTACCTAAGCCTACTGATGACAGATTTACTAGGTCTGAGAGGGTGCAGAACAGGCTGTTAGAATAAAAAAATCAAGCCCGATTTCCTGATCTGATCAGACAGGAGGAAGAAACCCAGGAACCTTTGCTTATTTGTTTGTTTTCTATTTAGAGTGTTATTTATTTTTTATTCTTATGAAGCGAAAGGATTAATAGTGGGAATATTAACTGAAGCCAAGCATAGTGTGAGAGCAGATGCTTTGCAAGCCTTTCCGTACAGCCTTGCCAATCCTTCACAGAGCAGCTCTGGGTTACCACACTTCTCTCCATTTTTGTGCCTCTTTTCAGCAGCCAGTGCTAGCCAGAAGGAATTGAATGATGGCTTCATGATTTAAAGCAGTAATCAGAAATACTGAAACAAAGATTATTTGGCGTATTTTTTTTTCATCAAGAGAGGCAAGAATAAAAATTGTTTATTATATGTGTACGGCTAGGCTATAAAATGCACACAGTAAGAATATGAATAAGACAATTTCAGGTTTTGACGATTTTTCAGAACTTCAGAATTCTCTCAGGCCTAAAGTGGGAGAGATTTTAAGGAGCAGGGATTTCAAAAGAATTTATGTGCTAAAGTCTATGTTTTGAGTTACGCTTGAAAACAAACTGGTAGCCTGTATATTTTAAGGCCATGTTTTCCTTTTTGCAAAGGGCCCCACAAGACAAATGCATGCTGATTAGCACACCCTGGTATAATATGCTGCAGCTGTACTAATTGCTACTAATTCCCATACTGGAAGGGGACAGAGTACAGGAATGCAATCCTGTAAATGGGGCCCCACAATTTCCAAAGGATATCAAGGCCCAGAAAAAGGCACCAAAACTGGTGAAGGGGCTTGAAGGCAGGTCCTATAGGGAGCAGCTGAGGCCACTGTGTTGGTCGAGTGTGGGGGAGGCTGAGAGGTGATCTCATTTCTCTCTAGAGCTTCCTGAGCAAGGGAAGTCAAGAGGGAGGATCTTCCTGTGCCTGATAGGACACCAGTGGGTGTTCCAAAACACGTCTGCCTGTCCTGTTTCTTATGGCTGGTTCTCCTGACTCCATGTGGTATGGGCAGGGCAAGCTCTGCAGTGATCCTCCCATTCCCTTGGTCTTGCCACTGCCATCCAGGTGAAAATGCCTCATAGCCTCAGGCACCTCCAAGTGTTGGTGTTCCCATTTCCAAGAGCCTCCTGCAGCCTCTGGCCTTGGCCCTTGGTGGCCAGGCAGTGGACACAGCTGTTGGGCATCCCTTTAAATTCATGTCTGTGTTCAGGCTGGGAATGCAAGCTCATTTATACTCCAGATATTCATTAGGTTGTGGGGATGCCAAAGGTGCAAGAAAGGGTTTTCTTCCCTCTATGTGAACTTTGCAGAGATGTAGAGAGCAGGTAGGGTCTCCTCACCATTTCTTTCAGTCACAACCAGCAGGTCCAGCCCTTAAGGCTTGTGGAGTCCTATGGATTTCACATTCATCATGGAAGAGTGAGGCATTAGAGGTATGATCTGAAGGGTGCCAGAAGGGGAAAGTGGCTATGCAGATATTTCTGCAATTTTTGCAGTCTTCTTTTGAGCTACCCAGAAATTATTAGTCAGTTGATCCTTTTCATTTAAAAAAATCATTGTCCCTTTTAAAAATAAAAATTTAGAGTACTATTTTCTTCATATATTGCACTTGACTGACAAAGCACAGGTTGCTCCAGCTGAAGTTTATGCTTTCATTTTAAAATTTAAGTTACATTGAAGTTAAAAAAAAACCCCTGCAAAATATAAATCTGTTAGATATTGTTGCTCATAAGTTGCAAATGATGCCAAACCCATATAAGCTGTACAACAGGAATAAAACCTCTGAAATGGATTTTTGTAAATCTCAGAGTCAAATTATTGAGCTATAAATATGCAATACACATATTATTGTGTTCATTTTTTTCTTCAGTGAGGTTTTTCCATGTCAAGAAATCTCATCTGAAAATTTGGCTCAGTCCTGATCCTTTAAATTCCACTAGCTCTTATACATTAGCATTTTCATACTTCCTATTTATCACTACGCTCAGAATTGTTGCAGTGTGATAGAAAGAATTATTTTTGAAGACATAAGTAAGCCTGTTATCCACATGAATAAGGAAGATAATACGGTGAATCTCTCTGAAATGCACAGCCTTAGTGTACAATCAGTGTATTTCTTTCATGTTTATTCCTTTGTCACATATTCATTTGTGAGGGTTCTACAACATGTTCAGCTCATGTCATGAATTGGTTTACCACAAGTTTATCCTTTCAGTGCATTTTATTTCACTGGTAAGGCAATCACTGCACATTGGCAGATTTTTATGCATCTAATAACTTCATTCTCTTATCAAAAATTCATTTAATTGGATTTCAGACTGGTTTCACATAGGATTTGGATAAATGGAAGCATAGGTTGCAACCTATGTGTCCCTTAGCAGAAATTCATGTAAGTTACTTCAATTGACATTTAATGCACAGTTACTGCTGTGCAATTTATCTCCTTGAGTGTTGCTTTTGACAACACCACCAGTTTGGAGTATCTGTGTTCCTGTTACTGGAGTATGCAGCCAGTAGGCTATAAAGGCACTGGACTGCCATCCTCAGCAAAGGTAAGCAGAACCGGTAACTGAACCCTAATAGTCTTTAATCATCTGGTGGTCCTTGAATCTTCTAAGTCAATGGCGTTTAGCGCTTGAAGTTATAGATTGATTCTCTTTGCAAGATCAATTTAACTCCTGTTTTACCAGAAAATAAAAACAGCAGAAGTCACCTTCAATTACATTCACAGAACTCTACCATCTCCTGTTGGTACTTGGAGTACAGAGTGGCCTTTTTCTGTTTTCCTTTTGCATGTCCCTCCCTCTGCAGCATATCTGTGCAGGGATTTTTAAAACTGCATCTATTTCATATGGGTTATTTGCTGCTGTTCTTTATTTATTTTTTAATGAAGTTTTTATGAAATTCTATATTGTACATTTTTCTGCCTATTGCAATTCCAAGTACATTTATTATTAAAGTTGAATAACTTACTAATGAAAAAAGACAAGAATTCAGCTGCAGGGTACTTTGTGTTTGGGATATTCAACTTGCATGGTTATCCTTAGATTTAACAACACATGTTCACATCCACGTGCACACTTACAGACAGAATACCCACTGGACTATACCAGAACATAATTTTTAAATTTGCCATTTTAGCAATAAATTTCTAAATTGCTTTTAATATATCTCTCATCTTCCCTTGGATACTTTATAAGTCAAGATTTAGCCATAAAGGTGATTTGCCAACATTAAAATCCTGTGAAAATGGAGAGCTTTTTCCACTCTGGTGTTGCACAAAAGTAAGGAGAGAATTTAGCTTCATGTGTCAAAGAAAGATTAGGCCTTCTGTGGTTTTGGTTTTGATTAAAATCATCATTGTTTAGCTGTACAATATATTTATGAAGAAAAACATGAAAGAAAGGAATATATTTTGAACATTAGGAAATTGAGGCAAATAAAAAGGTTAAAGAAAACTATTTCATAAAATGGCATGTAAACATGTGGAATACGTTACCAAAGACAAGAGAGGTAACTTAGAACATATGTTTATGAATCAGTATGTTCAAAAGAGAACAAGATGAGTTTCTGCACAAAGAGAGAATAGAGTGTGAGGAATGCAGGAAATTAGAGATGGGGGGGTGGGGGGAGGAAAGCAGAAAGGTTGGTTTTATGAGGATTAGTAGCTTTTAAGAGAGCAAGGCTGTGAGCAGGTGGAGTTCCCACCTTGGTCTGAATGGTAAATGCACAGCTTGTACTTCAAACTCATATCCTTTTCCAAAGGGGTGGGGAGGAGAGTCCTCAGAAGCAGTTGAAAACCAACAGCTAAATATAATGTTAAATCTAAATATAAACTCCAGGTTGAGATCTTTAATGCTCTTAAAGTTTTACTGTCAGCATTGCTATCCCAGAACATTTTTTACTTCTTTTGAATGACTTGCTTGTGCCCTTACTATTTGATAAAATTAAGTCACAATTAAAAAGCAGAACAGACTCAATGGCTTCACAGATAATAAACACCTGGTAATTGAAGACCTTAGCTTCCTACTATGCCCTTTCTGGAGGAAACCCAAAAGTAATCCAGTCACTTTAAGTGTCCTCTTTTCTGCACAATCTTTTCAGGTCCTTGTCCAAAAGAGCTGCTCTATACACCCAGTGGAACACCTGCATTTGGGGGCACATCATGCCTTGGGATCATCTTAGTGGTCAGACTTAATATTATGTCAGAAGGAAGTCATAAATCCAAAGCTGACCTAAATGCAGTCCAGAACACACAAAAGATGCTTCTGAAAAGTTTCTCCTTGCCCTGATCATCTGGTTAATTTTTGCTGCTCAGAACTCATTTCTAGAAAGGCCTACACAAGGGCACTGGCAGGCCAGTCTGCTTCCCAGAAGTTTCAAGTTCTGTGAGAAGGATCTGTTTTTCTTGATGAAAATAATGTTAGCAATCACTATAGGTAGGAAGAGTGACCAAGTGTTCATCTGCATTCAGGATGTGCATCTGCATCCTTTTACCCCCTCCTTTAGAAATTCTATATGCTTTAATATTTTTCCATAATAAAGCTGTTGTTGTTCTCTCTGATTGATTGTCTAGTCAAAATGCAATAAATGGGTATGTTTGTGTGGCTGCAACTTCATATCTGTGCATTTCTTTCCTGGCATACATCCTAGATCAGTTTTGAACTGATCAAAACTTTTACCATTTCCTTTAAAAACAAAACTCATGTTAAAGTGGGAGGTTTTAATAAAACAATGTCAGACCTTTTTATACACTTCATCTTCTATGAAAAGAAAGGACACTTTTCCCATGACATTGATGCAAAATAAAAATTACAAATTTTCTTGTGAAAAAAAAAAAAAAAGGCGAGAAAATCTGCAGAAAGAGAATTCATGGAGGGTAGGTATATAATCAGGCAAATCTCTGGGTGAGTGATGTTCACAGTATGTGTTCACTATCCCCTATTCAGGCAGCAGCACAATATGGCATGTGAACATGTACGTGGACTGACAGAAACACCAAAATACCATGCCGAGGATCACCAGGAAATTCTGCACTGTTGAGGAGTGATGCTGTTGAAAGGCAGCGCCCTGTCTGCTCCTACACCAGGCTTAGCCTCTTTCAGCATCAAACCTAATCATAGCAGAGGGGTTTCTCTGCAGATGGGGGAGGCGACACTCCCTCCCTCCATCCTTCCTCCACTGTGGTTGCTGTTTGCTCCCCTTCGTCTCCCTGGGCTGTATCAAGCTTCATAAAAATGTCCTTGTACCTGTTAGTGACATCTAGGGGGAAAGCTCCCAGATAGGTTTACTTGCAATGTTTGCAGTCCTCTCTTCACCGTAAATTGTATGCGGTAAAGTAGCCTTGCCTTTATGCCTCCATTTTGTTGCAGGAGGTGGGATGCTCTATGAGTGGATGCTTTTGTTCAGTGGTGGTTTCCTGTGCTGTTAAGTGGCAGCAGATGGTCACCCTGCAGTGAGATGAGCCCTGGCCATGGTCCTACTGGCAGGGGCAAGAGCACTCAGCTGTCCCTTGCATCCGAACTGGTTTTATCAGGAAAAGCTGGAGAACAAGATAAAGAATCAGATTTCACTAAAGCAGCTCCCCCATCCCCCCGCAGCATCTGTCAGGGCTTGCTGGCTAAAGCTCCACCACCCTGGGAGGCTTCAGACACTGAGGGAGAGGGTGTGCTGGGCCCTGCCACGCTCACTCCTACTCCCAACAATATGGTTCTTGCCTTATGTTGCATTACTATGGATGCACAGTCTCCATGAAAGGGTTTTATTTTTTCATGGCCACCTGTCCTTGCAGGTCTCCCTTTGCTTTCCCTGAAGTGATATTTCCAAGCGGTCTGTTATAATTTCATTTCTGACTTTCTGCAATTCACACTTTTCTTTCTCTGACTCTCATGTTAGATTTATTCTGTACCAAAAGTTCTCTTACATTTTAACAGCGGTTGAGTTCAAGTTTGCTCTGTGCTGCTCTTCTGAGTACATGTTTTTATTCCCTGGCTCACGTCCATTCTTTTACAGCATTCGGTGTTAAAAGTTTTCTTATCCTTGCTCCACATTTGGTTTCTGACAGCCTTATTCTGGGCACTGTGTAGACACAACAAATTCTTCCCTGTCAGTCATATTCCTGATAACATTAGATCTAGAGCTTGCCATCTGACTCTGTGAGCTCAGCTCTTCCTGATACACAATGCTCTCCAGCAGAACATTGTGAAATACAAAACACAATTTCAATGGCATTCCCCCAAGATGTGCTGCTGGTTTTTCCTTTGGTTTATACTGTAAAGCCCAAGCAAGTTCCCCTACCAGAAATATCACTAAATTGATCACTACTATATCATTGCAAAGTGATCAGTCACAGTGAAAGGTGGCTAATTGGTAAGTACAAGTGGTGCCTCCAGAAGAGTCTTGTTAGTAACCCCCTCCAACATCAAGAAAGCTTGGATCACTGAGGCAGGAGTGAGTGCAAGTTTAGAGGGCACACAACATATTAAGTTACAGCATTTCATGGTTTTCCTTGCTGTGCCACCACTGTTACAGGCTAGGCACTGCTCAGAGCTGAGTGGTCACTGAAGCTGTCTGGCACCGTCCCCTCCTTGTGCTGGGTAAACCCTTGTACCACCCAAGTTTGCACAAAACACTTCCCCCACCCCCAGTGCGTGCACTGTGAGCACAGGCAAGTAAATACACCCCTGTTGCAAACTGAGACCTGACATTTTTGACGACAGCTTTTAACGCAGCTCTTTGAATTTCATTTCCTGAGAAGGTTTCAGCCAGTGAAGCTCAGCTATTCATGCAAAACATATGCAAAAATGAGGCAAGCCCAGCAGATGAAATCACTTCTCAGAACATGAACAAACTTTGGTGGAAAATGTTTGCTATTTTTCCCATCATAATTGAGAATTTGTGCCAGAGAAATCAGTACCTGCTTCTGAGCGTAGACAGCCAAAGTTCAGGTGAAAATAAAGACTGGAAGAGGCTCTGCCTACCTCTCAAATTGAGCTTTATTTTTGCACATCCTAAAATGCAAGGCAAAGCTGTTATGCTTGTTTACCTGGATGATATGTTCATTTTATTGGGGAGTTATTTTCAAACCACTGTTTCCTGCAGCAGAAACACTGAGCTAAATCCAAAAAAAAGAGTTGTTTTTCAATATTTCTGTCCAAGTTCAGTCCATTAAACTTGAAAGTAAGAGCATGTTCCTGTGATAGTTCAAGCACCAGTTTTACTTGATCTCATTATTCAGCTTTTCTTTGTTGGAAGGGGTGGCTGGTCTTGGTACTGGGCTGTCAAAGGTTTTCTCATAGTTGTGTGTTCACTCATTAATTTGTACAGTCTAAAGAAGGATACATTGCTTTTAGTGTGGGGGGAAACAGCACAGCAAGGTTTTAGTCTCTCAAAATATTCATTCCTGGGCAAATGCTGTCCTAGAACTATTGCACCCTCCCCAAAAGTAGTTCTGATTTAAAGAGGAAGGTGTGACATAAAGATTTATTGGTACTTCAGCAGAATTTTCCCAAGTCCCAAGAGGAACTTGTTGGTCTGCAATGCAATTACATTTGCATAAGGTTACTGACAGCAACAGTTGGCCCATTCTCTTCACACACACCTTCTATCCTGTCACTTCAGTGTTGCCATTTTATTGGTTTCCAAATATGTATACAAAACAGCTAAAATCTTCCAGTAAAGTTTCAGCTTTGCTAACATGTCATTCATCACCTTAGAGTGTTTCTCTAATCACAGTGATCAATATCTGCTACCTTTGCACTGCAGATACTTCCATTTCACAGTAAAAGTAATTTTCATTTATAGAGAGTAAATTAAATATATAGAACAATAAATATCTAGAACAGTAAATAATGCATTGACACCAGTGGCTTGGTCTTGAAAAATGAGAAAGTTTACTTTACTATACTTTCATTTGGGGAACAAATCCAAAGAACAAGGAGTCATGTGGGAACTGGTTGAGATCAAGTCTGTGTAGTTCTAAGTCCATTTTTAGTTAATCATTAGTCTCTGACTTGCTGGTCAACCACTGTCTGGTTTTTGATTCTTTTTTAATTCGGGGAAAAATATCACTTTCAATTTATTTCCTTTTTTTAACTCAGCAGAAACTCTTTTGAAGGCCACTCTTCTGCGTCCCAGAGAGGCAAAGGCAGTAGTAGGATATCATCCTCATATAAAGTTTTCACTGAAGGACCAATTAAAAGAGTAGCTGAGAAGAAGAGAAACATGAGTTGTTATCATCAGGTGATAGTCAAAACCCTGGTGAACATAAAACCAATCCTCTTCCCATTCTTCTCCTTCAGCTGCTTATTTCAGTTTCCAGTCAATTCTGCTTTAGTTTTTTTCTAAAGAAGTGATTAGACTGAATCACATCATTTTGATATAAGCTTATACTTTAGATGCATCCAGCAACTGTGGATTCATCCACCTGGAAGGGTCAGCTCCAAACACCAGAGTCAAGGTCACACCAACTGCAATGATTGGAGTGCCTTGAATTTGACAGAACTCAGGAGCAATCTGACTTTTAATTTAAGCTCAGGGTCGTCTGTATTAGACACCCATCACCAGCTCTGAGGATTAAATATGTGGATTCAAAATGTTTAGGACTGGATAGGGGCAGAGGAATGTGAGTCTTGGAATCAGAAAGGTGGAAAAATATTCTCCACCCTGCAAATATTTTTAGGCACCAAATTTTAGCAGTTCACAGCATTTTCAAATAGAAAACTTTCTTGCGGACAAGTAAAGGAAGAGCGAACTTCTTTTCCCCCAATGCCTAAATTACTTGTAGAGAGATATGATTCAAAGGAGAACTCAGAAAAATTTGTCTTATCCCGTGCCCCTAAAAAAGAGAAGCAGAATCTACCATAAAGCAGGGAAGCAGGAAAATATCTGTCAGGCATTCTTTCAAAAGGCTTTATAGACAGATGGATGAATAGACCTCTGTATATATCTCTAGCCAGATTCAGATCAGTGCTTGTGACAGTATGTAGATGCACCTTAACTTAGAAGAACTATTTCAGATTATTTACTTTGAACCAAAAAACCCCACCAGTGAACCCTAGATAGCAAATTAGTCATTTCAGCTGTATTTACTGGCTCATCGGCAGTGTACAAACCATAAAATGTGACTTGGGAAAACTAATACTTCTTCACCCCAAGGTGAATACACTGTGGTAATTACAGCTCCAGTTTTCCACCAACCATAAGCTTTTTTAGATTAATTGTTTCAGAGCAGTAAAGATTGCTGACTGTGGCCTTTAACAAGGGTGTGGGGACGCTCAAATGCATTGAGCACTATGCAACTTTCTCATCACTCAGATGCTATTGTAATAGCAGAAATCTTCCTTCTGCCCCTCTCTGCAGACAGTTCTTCCACATCCATGTGGGAAAATGTTCTCATCAGTAGAGGAGAAGTCTGTCCTTCCCATCTGTTTATGTCAATGAGTCTATCAGCAGTAACTCTTCTTCCCAGCACACTCCTCTTTCCCCTTCAGTGTGCTTCTGGGAGGGTTGTCCCATGCCGTGACATGAAGGAGGCTGTGAATAATACTAACATTCAACAAGACTTTGGCTTACATGACTGTGGTCTAGATGAGGTTCTGATAAACTCTCGATGAAATGCCCTGCTGTAGTGTTAAATTGTTGTGGTGTGTCCACAGTATTTCTGTTCTAGGACATCTGTATTAAAACCTGCAGTGAGTGCCTGGCAATCTTCAGTCTTTCCTTCAGAGTGCTGCTGAATTAATTTCAAGTACAGTGATTGTTGTATGGTAGGAAAGCACATCTCTTTAATCAATATAAAGATTGAACTGTTTTACTCAGCAGTCTGTCTTCTGCATTTGGGCAGAAAAATGTGGACATGCTCCTCCTAAACAATACCTACGCATGCCATGCTGGGGTGCTGACAGATGGACATTCTGTATTTACCAACTCCCCCCTGTGGTTTCTTTGCTGTTGGATGTGACATTCTTCAGATGTCTGTTTTATGAATGTCAAAGACCACATGGCTATTTTGCAAAGAGTGGAATTGTTTAAGCAAAATCTTGGCCTGAGTCCCTATTTTAGTTTTTATTTCCTTAAGTTCTGCTACTGAGACCAGAGCAGGTCTTTCCAAAAATGAACATTCCCCATCAGTGTGACACCTTTTAATTCCAATAATGAATTAACCTGGTCATTTGCTCTGTTCCATACTTAATGTTTTCACCTGATCTAGTTTCTTAGCAGCACTGCCACAACAGGAGCAGTATAGGATCTTACTTGATTTATCAAACTAATGAGTTAGTTTTATTGTAAGTGATTAAATGTGTTTTACTTTTTAAAGCACAGGAACTGAAAAGAAATGCATTGTTACAGTCTGAAAATAACTAGAAAGATAAGTTCATTAACTTGCCTACACTTGTGCATCATAAAAACCTTGTTAAAAATTACTCCCTAGCCTGCTGTATTAGCTTCTTTATGAGGTAATTTCTCCATACAGTAATAAGATTTTTCTTTTACTCTCCAGTGCATATTAAACCCACTAATCTTCTTTTATAAACTATAGTTTCAGCCACTTTCTCAATTTACTCACTTTAAAGATATTCTCCTATTAATATTAAAGGTAGCAAGCACAGATACGAACTTTGCAAAACAGTCGTTCAGATTTATGGCACAATCATACCACTGCTTTGCAATGGCACAAAAGGGACAAAGCAGTAACTGTCAAGTATGTCTCATGACAAACCAAACAATGTTTGTCCCCACAGTATTATTTTCCCATCACATTTATTATGCGAATGAACTATGGGCATGTTTTCCCCTCTCTGAGCATAAATACAAAGTCTGAATATTCAGTTCTCTGAGGTCTGCACAATTTGCATGGATGTGGCGGATTAAAGACCTGCTCCACCAGGGTGTTGCTGCAGTTTTACACCAGGATCCACACCTCTGATTTAGAATGGATGCAGTCAGAGTCTTGCCCGAAAGGAACAGGTTCTAGGTCACCAATTCTGTTTCCAATAAAGCAGTGGCCAAACTTCACTTGAGCCACAGTGAAGTTGTTCAATTGAAGTTGAGTATGGTCTTGAAAAGGAAAAATACAAATGGGCTATAAATTAACCTTTGCTTTTTCTCAGCTGTAAAATAAAAGAAGCCTTTAAATTCCAATAAATAATCTCAGTGCTCGAGTACCAGTAATTTATTATTGTCCTGATCATTGTTAGCATTTTTATTATCATTTGAAGTGGCCATCTCTTGTTATGGCTCAGGAAACCCTGGGTCAGAAGCTGTGCAAATTTTGAGCAACCAGTCAATCCATACAGTACTTAAGAATCATTAAATTCAATACTGTGTTCTGCAAAGTGTAAGTGTCAGTTTATCCACACTTCTTTTCTTCTTTTTAACATTATCCCATCTATTTTGGTGTTCTTACAGAGGCTCCTGAGACACTGGTGTAATTTCAATTATCCTCGCAAATATCATCAGAACTATTTCAAGATAGAGGGTTCAGTAGAGTACAGGCTATGCTGCACATCTGACACTGTAGGGTAACCTGCAAGCACAGGTTGTTAATACTGGCATAATTCCAGTCATTAAGAGACACCTAACAAGCCATATGCAATTATACTTAGATGTTACTAAGGTGATGGTCTCTCACACAAGACCCAAAAACCTTTCTTTCATTATGACCCCACCACTCACAAAGCTCCTCAGCATCAGGGAACTCCAGCAAGGAGCCATCCCATTAGTTTTGTAGGGCATATTCATTATTGAATGAGTCAGTGTAAGTGATAACAAAGTGGGATGGAAATCTGTAACCCCGTCTTTTTCTGAGCAGATTGGTGCTGTAGCAGTGCATGCATTTACAAATAGAGATGAAGGTTCTTGCTGAGTTCTTTGGAGAAGCTGGTGGAAAACCAAGGGATATACAGGACTTTTGTGCTCCTGTTACTAGAAAAAAGATACAGGTATTGGTCTTACACAAATACACAAATTTTGATTGCTGTATTTTCTGAGGTTAGAAAATTACATTTGGATAACCAGATTTATATTTCTTCACAGTGTCATGCTGTTCCTGTAAATTTGAAGTCAAGATATCACAGAAATGTAGAGCTCTAATATGCACCAAATATGCTTTTAATTCATTAACATTGACATCCCACCAATTTCAGTGTAATCACAGCTTTGAGTCAGAGCTGACTGAAGAGTTACAGTAAAACAGGACAAGAGTAAGAATAAAGCCTCTTGTCAGTGTAATGTTTATATAACATCTTTAGTATTTTGGAAGGGAAGAATGCCTCTGTGAAGTCCTGCCCTTTCCCAGAAAAAACTTCCGTGGATAATCTTACACATTGAAAAAGTCTCTGGACTAATCCACAACATATTTGTTCAAAGTTCTCCTCTGGCAAAATTCACATGAATTACATCATCATAACAGAGCTGTTCTTTCTGAAAACAGAAGTGTATTTACAATTTTAGAGGACAATAAGTCTACTGAACACTACTGGACGATTTTTTAGTGCAAATTTTTATTTTTATTCTTTAGATTTTAAAATGCACCCTAGTAATTTGTTCATGCATTCAGTGTTGACTTGTTATAGAAAAAACACGTATGCAATCAGACTGGTGCAATTTGATACCTAACAGCTAAAAAATTGAAAAAAGTGACTTGCTGAAAACCATTGTTTAAAGATGTTCCCATGACAGGAGGGCAGGGAGAGAACGATCACAAGCTTATGAAAAGAACACTGAAAAATGTTTGCAAAAAAACAGAACACATTATTTGATATTTTCTGAAAAAATGTTGCCTACATTAAATTTCTAGTAATGTGTCATTTTTGATTACACACAACCAGATACAGGCACGTTCCTTGTTTCCATGGATTACTCTTTAAGGAAGGGATGTTTGGAAAAACTTATGAACATTTTTCACAACACTTGTTATGTCTCACTTCAGTAAAAATTTACAAACTTAAATGCATATATAGTTCCAAAAGTTATTTGATATCTTTTTATTATTTATATGTTTGTATATGAATAAGACCGTGTCATGTGTCTAGACGTGAGAAATGCTTCATTTGATTTTTTCCTATGACTTTTCAAAATATAATTTTGCAATATTTCTGGAGTGACAAAAGAAGTATTATGCCTTATCAATGGCTGTGCTGCCTTACAAATGCCTAGAAGGGAAAAACAGTCACAATTAAAATTTTATTTTTCAGGAGACTAAATAGATCTATTTTTTGAAATCTGTGAAGACACAGTAGAAAGGAATTGGATTAATTTGAGTCTCCAAAGCTAAAGGTATTTGCAAAGAGTTCTCTTAACTAATCTGTCTTTTAGTCATGAAAAAAGCTATTTTATGATAGTGGCAGGGAGAGAAGTCCACAGTGATATGAACAAGGAATGTGTCATTTTCACATGTGCGTGGTCAAGACTGGCAATAATATTCCTTAGGGAAAATTTTGCTGAAGTACCAATTTTGCAGTGCTTATGTGAATTATGAACCTTAGTTCTTTCTTATTTTGGGGGAAAAATAGCCTTGAATTAGTACCAAATCTAAAACTTGGTGCAGTTTTCACAGAAACACTATTAAAAAAAGGTAGAGACTCATGCTGCGTCAGAGAGCTTTCACTTGCACCTTTTCCATTCCACACAAAGAGCTGGAGCAGTTCTGATGTAAGTAACATAAGGCTAATTTGCTGTATTTATGTCACATTGATATGATACTGACACGATTCACACAATGGAGCCATTATCTGTTAAGATATATGTCCTCCTGGTGTCTGGGTATGTGCAAGGGTCAGAGGAGAACCTGGGCTTTTACAGACAGTTTGAGAAATCCAGGATCATAGGAAAGTGGAGAGATATAATAGACAGAATTATCTCTGCCCACTCAGAGGTCATGAGCATGATTTTGAGACATTTAGCCTCATTTAGACACAAAGATAATGTGAGGTGCAAGCGCTCAGTTTTATTTTCAGGCATGGGTGAATCTTTGGTGTTTGCTGATGTAGGCAAGATTGAAGGAGCTTTGATATGGCCCCTTCCACTGAAATGAGTATAAATCATGGTTAAATCTGTATTCCTAGTAGTGAAATTGAATCCAAACCCACTGTCAGGTACAAGATAAAGACCAGGAATTTAGGCACAGGGATACATAAACTACATAGAGGTCAGCCAAATACAACACCTGAATGGAACCCTTGTCAAGAAGAGAATCATTGCATAGCAGAGTTTAAACTGCTGTTCTTACCTCCTTCATTTCCATATTCAAAGCTGCTTTTCTCAGCTCAGACACAGCACACCCAACAGAATAACACTGTGTCTAAGTGACCTGTAAGAAGTTAGCCGAGTTACATTAATGGGTGATGAGCCTTCCTGACCTAAAGCACAGATGTTACTCTCTTTCATACATTTTATATCCTATGTGGACATCTTTTTAAAGGACCAAATAGTTCCCAACAGAATATTTGTACCAAACCTTTTAAGGTTCATTCACATTTATTTTCTTTTATATTTTTTCACCCTTAAAGGTCATTTCACAAAAGAGATCAAAAGGAACCTTTTCCATTCCTCCTCTGCAGGTGGCCAGCAGCAGATTAACTACTAACAGAGACTTCAATATATAAATCTGAATGACTTGTTTTACACAGCAGTGCAATGCTACTGTCATATGTTGTGTTTGCGTACATTAAAGTGTCTCCCCTAATTTCCTTCCCAAAATGATCCCTCACTATTCTTTTCCCAGAATAATTGCTTGCAAGAAATCATCTGTTTTGATATTTATAAAAATGTACCTTGAAGCTGAATAAGTAATTCATTTTACCAAAGAAACAGGATGCCTGCTAATAAGGTCCTGAAAGAACAAAATGTGCATCTAAAGTCAGCTGCACTTGTCCCAGATAGGAGTTAGTCCCTGAAATCTTGTTTCTCCAGCACACTTCCCAAGCCAAAACCGAGCCTGAAATTGTTGTAAGACAGATTCAAATGTGCTTTCCATGAGTCCTTGAAGCAAGAGCGTTCAAAACAAACGAACCTTATTAATCTGTCAGACAAAAATGTGGCATTCAAATGAAAAGTGTTACATTCAGTTAGTGGAAAATTCTGAACGTTTCTTTAAAATATATTTTTATTCTGTCATACTCTATTAAAAAAAATTTTAAAGAACCTTCATTTCTAATTGGGCCACAGTTTAAATAACATTAGCAGGTCCTTGCAAGTCTACATTGACTACTGTGCCCTTCAGCAGGTAAAATTGTGAATCTCCTTTAGTTGTGTTGCCCTATTTCTTTTAAGGTAAAGACTGGTGATATAGTGAGGACTCCTCTTGTAAAAAAAAAAAAAAAAAAAAAAAAAAGGATGTCTGAGAAGGATTCTGTGAAGAAATCAGCTGCTTATATATCCATTTTGCTTCAAAGCTATAAAAATAGGATGTTCGCTTCCTGACCCAAGTATGTAGGGCAGAGAACAGAAATGGGAGACTTTTTCACACTAAAAAGAACAGTTAAGAAATAGATTGGCACTCTCAGAAGGCAAAGTGATTATCAAAACTTAGAGATAACTTTCCAAGTTATTATGCACCTAAAGAGGGTCTATCAAACGATCTGCTCCTGCCCTAGACATCTGAAATTGAACTTTCCCATTGCACTACCCTGGTACTGTGAGTGTGCCTTTACTCACAATACATCAATCACAGCACATATTATCTCCAGACTTCTGAGTATTTAGGAAGTCTGCATTGAAGACAATTTCTCACTTCACACCACTGATACTTCAATTAATAGTGAACCCCCCCACAGCAGGGTCTACATGTGAGCCCCTTACTTATCGTGCAGATTTGATGCAATCTTGTAATTTTAAAACAAAAAATAATTCTTTTTTCTATCATGTAGTTAATGTAAACCTTGCAAGACCCTTGTAGAGCCAGCATGTAACACTCCAAGTTGGGCCAGGGACACAATCACTTCTATTCATCCAGGATGGGCTTCAGTGTCACAGCATGGCCAAGCACGACTTCAGCTTGCACAAAAGAAAAAGAAAAGGTTCTCTGAAAAACTGTTGTATAAAATGTGACTTTTAGTGAACTATTCCAGGCCAGATTCACTTTTAAGGGAAGGGCAAGGGGCAAGAAAAGGTGAAGAATAATTGGCTGCTCCTTCACTTCCTAACACAAAACAGTATTTGTGTAAGATACCTGTGCCAGGACCCAGGAGAAAGCATTCTCCACCATCCCCCACTGGGAAGAGTAAGGTTGTGTTACGGTTACACCAAGGCAATGTACAGGTAGTGCAATCACTACAGGAGGGACAAGCTCTTGGGCTACAAAGAAGAAGCTGGAAAGGACTGGCAGTCAGGAGAGCTCCCAGTTATTCTTACCACCACAGTCCAAACCAGCCAATGTCTCCTGGAGTTAGGAAACATTAGGTGTCGCTTTCTAGCTGGGCAGGAAAGTCCAACTTCTACCTGAGCTCTGGAGACAGTTTGGGCAAACAGAGTAAAGAATAAGCAACAACACAGCTGGAGAAAAATAGAAGACTTGGTTTTCCTTATAAGAGGAATTTTGGCTTTACCACTGTGTGAGTGATGTTCCAAGCCAAGCTTTGTGTGACACAAGGCAAACTGTAACCTGTGTTTATGGGCTGGAGCTTTTCAACATGTTGATTCCCACCTGCAGCACCCTTTACTCACTGCCAAGGTGACACAGAGCCCATTGTTTTCTGATGCTTGCTGAATCTGTCTCACATCTCTTGTAGTGCAGTTGAGCTTGACCTGTTGAAATCAGTTGGATAAACCCCACTCTTATATTTTCTCAGGCATTTTAGTGTAAAGCATGATCCCCTAGAACAATTACAGGTGTTTGTCTAACCACACTGTGATGTAGCAGTCTGAGAAAATGTCTGACTGGTTTTGACCTTCAGTGAAAGTAGGTTGCTATGAAATCTGGCAGCACTGGGCATAAGACACAGAGTATTATTTGTGTTTTAAGGTGCTTAAGCAAATTCAGAAGTTAGTGGCAAACTGGTACTTTGTCATGATATAACATAGCTTAGGGCAATCTATAAAATCCATCAAGACAACACTTTCAGTAGCATGAAAGCTTCCTCATGGGAATATTACACTCAGGCAGCAATGCCCAGAGAAACACTGAATGCTGGCTATGATAGACAAAGATCATGGTCAAACCAGGTCCTAAAGCAGTCTGTGTCAATGAAGGTGCTGAGAAGCCTTGACTGTGTGTTAATTTTTTCTTATTTTTGTCACACGTACTTTGTGAAGGATCACACCAATTAAATACCTGCACTGCACCTGAGGCACTCATCTGATACTGAATTCCAGAGCCACAGAATTTTGATAGAAAATACTTGACCTTATCAAAGTGTCAATAGGACTGAATTTTCAGCATTTTCTAGACTTATATGTATTAAATTATATTACTAAAATATCTGGTGCTTCTACTGTAAATAATATTGGATTAAGCTAACATTAATAGCTGCTAAAAATACCTCACTAAGGCAGTGGGAAAGTGAGACAAATCCCTCTATTGCAGAATGGACAGTATTCTTATCCAATTCAGCAGCAGAGGAAGAGATCCTCTCTCATAGTGGAGAGGAACTATTTTTAGGAAACATGGGGCCGCTTGTGAAGAGATAAAGCACAGGTATAAGTGTAAGAGGTTTAAGCTTATTAAGAGAATGCATTTAAGATGACAAACATGAAATTAATGCTTTTTTTTATTTCTTGAAGACTAATGCAAATACATGTAATATCATATATAAGTTAGATGTGTTCCTGAAAAAATGCACACACGCATTCTTGTAAACCTGCCCAAGTTAGCACAAAAAGAAGATTGCTCAGCAGAAATGGTACAGCCTTATCTGGAAGTAGCATAGGATAAAATTCCATTGCAGCCATACATCTCCCAGATAAGATCCTAGGATGTGGTCCTCCAGCAGCCAGCTACCAGCTTTGCTTTCTGAGAGAGAGAAGGGATGTTCAGCCAATGACTAGATAAGCAGTGTATATGCAGTGACACCTGGCCCTATTTAAAAATCAATATAAAAAAGCATTGACTGTTTCTGACAAGGTACCATAAAGGAGTGTCCTGCCAAACTGATTTCTACATGTTTTAAATGCTTGTTTCAGGAAAGATGTGAAGCAATCTTTAGGTAACATATCTCAACTAAAAATTGCAGTAGAGGAAGATATAGGAGCTGGACCTTGCAAATGTTGCATTTAGTCACACTAAAAAGAAGCCTAATCTATTTATTATTAATCTAGCTGTTACAGTCATATCTGTGCTAACTTTGGAAAGTCAAAAATTGCTGTCATTCCCAATAGACATTGAGACTTTTTAGAAAGATGATTTTTAAATTTAATTTTTTTTTTAAATCTTTTATTTGCCTTTTCAAGCTGGGCCTTTAGGATGCATACTTTCAAGACTTCTCCCCAATCAAGACACAGAAATTTAATTTTTGGTTTTCTTAATGGCAACTAAGACTCTGAAACACTCATATAGCTTCAGCTGTTGGGGCTTTAAGGAAAATACCAAGTAGTTTTAGATGTGCAATATCAACATGCATAATGATTTTCAAAGTCTGTCTCCTATCCAGAAAATCTAATGATAAACTTGTTCAAGACAGAAGTCACTGTATGAAGGGTGTTCCATACAGAAAAAGACCCCATGCTTGCCAATTGTTATTTGTTCCATAGCCTTTTTGTAATTAGTAGAGTTCCTTCAATTAGTAGCTGGAACTGGTGTGCATACATCCTCCAAATTGCTGTAATCAAGCCTCCAAGTAGGAGCCTGAAAAATAGAGGGTGGCAGAGTGGTAAAAGAGGGATTGCTGGTGACTGACTGTAGATCCAGCAACAGCCAGACATGAACCTCACAAATCCAGACATACCTTTGGCATCCCAGCCACCTGTATATGTTTTGTTATATTTCTCCACTCTTTCACATGTTGCTAAAAGACAGTATTAGGTCTACAGCACGACAGGTAATATGGATTAGAATAAGCCGCCTTTTCCCAGGCAGAAATTCCCCAAAGAGGTACTCAATTCCTTTAAGAAACAGTAGCAGACATAAGTATTACTAATGACTCACGTTCCTTTGCCCATTTCCAGGGTTCCTAATGAAGGGCTACACTCGGTGCTCAAACATGTAGTTAGAGCAGGGCTGGGAACTTGGTTCCTTTTCATTCAAAACTCCTTTTGATAATAATTGAACTGTTAACTAATTAGTATAAACTCTGTCTGCATGGAAAAGAATGATCAAAATGATCAAAATGTCAAACAAAAAAATCTCAGAAGCAAATACAAACAAAGGCAAAAAAATCTTTCTCTTTTTTTTTTTTTTTTTTTTTTTTTTTTTTAATAGGAAACAGCAAATTCTCAACCTATGGAACAACCCACTTGACAGGTCTTTTCCATCACGTCAATTCAAATTGGACACACTGCAGCTTTTTGTGAACAGTCCAGCAATATAATATGTTGTACTTGTTAGACCATTACATCAACTGGTGTTAATATTCTCTCATAGCCAATGTCTCTCCTACTGAACCAGTTCATGAATGACAGCTGGATGGCAATTTTGTAGTAGTTTACATCAAGAAGTTCAGGACAACTTTCCCCACTGTTTGGTGAACCTGCTTTTCAGTCCAGGCCACCATCAGCACAACTAGGCTGTCAGGAAGAGCTCAGCTGCCATTTAGGGCTTCATGAGCTTTGCAAAAAAAACTCAGGAGCTATCAAGTCCCCCCCTAAAATTGCAGTGAGCTTCACCCAGACTGTGTCAGCCATTACACAAAGAGAAATGTATGCAAAAGTACAAATAGGACTGAGGTTTTGTGTAAAAAAAAAAAAAAGTATTCAGAGGCACTCCTGTTTGGACAACTAAGACTTTATAAATGACAGGAGTATCACATGAAAAATAAAATAGGCTCAACTTCTGCTGTCAAAAAAAATCCCAGTAACGAACTCCAAAAATAATATTTGTCAATTTTCATGAGTGTTTGTCCAGTCCACATCAGACCTGGGAACAGCCATGAACCATGACAAACTAAATTCAGCATGGAAATTGTACTGAAACAAGGTTTTATTATTTGACTTTGTTCCTCTCCCTTTGTTCATACACCTGGTCAGGAGAAACTGAATAAGCAGGAAGAACCAAAACAGCAAAGAAAAAATTCAAAATATTTCAAAAATAAATGGACTGTAGATCTTCAGCTGGTTTAAATTGACTTAGCTGCACTGATTCAATTGTTAAGTATTAAACATAATAATGTTTCTACAGATTTCATAGCAGGTGAGACTCTGCCTGTGCTCTTCAAAAGGGACACTTTCCAAATTTAATTTTTGATTTAGAGCAGTTAGACAGCTCCTGTTCTCCATCCAGGGAGCTTGCTGGGCTGACGAACGAAAACTGCCTGCGTGAGGCTGACTGCCGCCAGTCCCACAAAGCCATCTATGTTCTTCAGTTGCTCTAACTCCACTGAAGTGGATGGAGTTGGAGCAATTTAGCGGCAGCTAATGAAACACTTTCACATATCATAGCCCACAAAAATGTTCGTGCTGTATCTCTGCAGATAAACTGTGGACTACTTGATAATTCTGACTGCCTACAAACAATAATCACTCAGGCACCATAAGGAGGTTCGTCCTTAGAGATTTGCAACAGATTTTGCTCTCCAGTATTGAAATGCCATGAGCCTAAAAGGAGAAAAAGAACAGTAGGACTAAAGTGTGTTGGACATGCCAATAAATTAATGATAAATTATTAAAGCATGATTGGAAATATTGCCATTTTTCACAGCTGTCAGTTTAAGTATAAAAGCATCAGCACATTAAACTAGTTACTGCTTTTCCATAATTGAGACTTTAGCTTCTAGCTGTGCCCTGCAGCTTTTCATTAATCACTGGGACTGAAGTTCAAGCACAATGACAGCTTAGAAGGCATTAAATGGGCAAAGTATTTTCCAGGTACAGCTAGTAAAGGCCTTTTAGTCCTATAATCCTCAGCTAATTGTTTTTCAAAGTCTCTAAATAAAATCTGCTCATGGCGTCTCCTAGTGACAGAATTAGCAGCAGACTGGTTCTTTTTATCTTCACACTCTTTCTCTCACCAAAATCTATTGGGTGTCTATATGTTAGCTGTACATAACAGGTGCAAATGGATTGCGATATGTAAAACTGTAACCGATATGCAGCCAGGGACACATTGATTAGATTGCCTGGGAAACAAAACTTCCTGAATGCTTGCTCTAATCATACCATTTAATTTGTCATGAACGAAGCAAGATGGCATGGAAGCCTTCTGAACAGTCTCCCCTTAAACATGGGAGAAAGAAACATGCAGATTTTAAAGTTTGCCTAAATTTGCATCCCCAGTGCCCTGGAATAAACAGACATTTCCTCTGCCATAGCAGAGGCTGTAGGTTCCCCTCTTGGCTTCCTAGTCTTCCCCCCTTTGCAAAGATTTGTACATCAGGACTTAATAGATGTGCCAAAACATTCTTTCTTTTGTATAACAAATTATCAACTGCACCGAGATTCATTAATTATGTCATCTAATTGGATTGAGGCAGGTGCAAAATACCTCAGATGAAGTGGTCACTGGCAAGAAGGCCTAAGCACAAGTTTTTCTATTAGAAATCAGCATGTCTCCAGACTCCTGGAATTACTTTGTACTTATTGATTAATGGCCATAATTTATTACAGTGCAGAAGATCTTGCATTGAGTTAAATGTGTGATTAATCAATTTTCCATCAAATTATGAACAGCAGAACAGTTGCAAGAAAGAAAATACCAAGTGAATTTTTCCCATGGTATATGAATAGAGGGTATGAGGACTTCTGCTTGAGGAGAGCTAATAACTGTCTAGCACTTGTTTAATATTTCCTGCCATACTGATGAATGCCATCCACATAAATAGGCCACAGGTAGAAGTGATTGAAAGACCACCAAATAGGTTTTATAGCTGCCTCTCTTATATAATGAAATATTCTTTAAGCCCATCTCAAAACAATTTATTAATGCAAAATGCATTTCTGCCTTCAGCCTGAAATATATCATTGTTAAGTCAACAATATTATATTAAACCGATAACTGATATTGCAGAAGGAAAAATCCCTAGGCAATGTAGAGATGAATTTGAGATTTTGTGTTCAGAAGCTCATTTTTATTTCCATCAGAAACACAGACATGTGACTAATTGATGTCACTTCTAATCAGCTAGTAATGCACATTACAAGTATAGCATGAGAACATTTGGGGCCCAATTGGAGGGGGGGAAAATCCCATGGTATTTCTATGTCTTTTATTGAGTAGAGTGACAAGCTTCCTTTCCCTGGTGAAGCAGCATATGCTGTAGAGTTTTATATTACCCTACATCTTCCATAAGCTGTTTTGCTTTGCTATACACGGAAAAGACACACCTCTCTCACTGCAGGAGAATGACATAAAATACAAGTTGACAACACTTCTGGGGGGGACAAAAGAAATTTAAATAACTTTTTAAAAACACGAAAAACAATATGAAGCGTTTTTAAAAATGGAAGTGCAAAGTATTTTTTCTTAAATGTCTCTGTGATTGATCAAATTTTTATTTTCAAATCACAGTGCCAGATTACTCACAGTGATTTGAGTTGAAGAAGCTGCCTGGCCGCCATGCAGTTCATTTTCCAAGGTATATAGGAGTAATTTCTGCTATCTTTGATGTCTTTCCTTAGTAACTGCCCAATTTCCAGGGTGTAGAGTTGAGTCCTATTCATCCCTCTTGCTACAGACTGCAGGAGATGGGCACTTGAGACTTGTTACTGTTTCATATACACAAATTTCCTTTTTGCTGCACTCAACTTCCCAACTAGGACAGGGACCTTTCTTCTCTGCTTGCTGCCTCTGTTGGCACTACTTCTGAGGTAAGGACTTCTGTTTTTAAAATCATGACCTCCAGAATGTCATACCAAATCCTGTAGATGGTGCAAGGAGGCCATTCAAAATTATGCTCATTTTTTTGGTTGGCCAAATGTCACAGGGCCAACTGTTCAGAAATCAAATGGAGAACAACTTGAAACTGTTCTTTTAAAATGTCTTCAGTAGTCTAAGCTGTCTGTAACATCCAAAAGTGACTATTTTTGGTGGCTTTTCTGGGCTTTATTGGAAATTAACTGAAAGTAATCATGCTTGACAAACAGATGACAATATCTCAACATCCCACTGAAATCAATATTTCTTGCCTCTATTTGTATCATCACAGAAAGATAACTTCAGTGTATCCAAACTCTATTTGTTGCTAGAAGCAGAGATTAGAAATTTGAACCTGAGAAAAAAAATTATAAAATATGTTTTCTATTGTATAAACAAATTCTAATGTGGTATTTAATCATCAAATCATTACCTCCTGCATTAGGAATGTCAGATCTCATTTAATCTGCATGTTGGAGCACTGCCTGTGGATGTGGGAGATCTTGTTTAGAGCTTCACCCACACCTCAGGAAACTGAACCTGTGGAGGAAGTTCCTTTCCCATTAAAGTTGTCTTTAATAATGGGAAGTGTGGGATGATTTCACCTACACTGTGTTTTCCTGTGGCACCTATTAAAAGGATCTTTGCATTCCCTGAGTGGCTAATGTACTGAACTTGCCTCCCCCTCCAAGGAGAGCCATCATGCAGAAGGGGAAGGATGCTGAATCCATACATATGATTCTGACACATACTCTATGATTTTTCATGTGTGTGATCATCAAGAAACATATGGAACATATTACAAAAAGTGAAGACTGGAGGTTACTGCTACCCTGGGAAAGTTCAAAATTGCATTGCTGTCTAGATGAGTGAAAAATTCCTGAAGCATACAGAAGGGCAGTATATGAGGAGCACAAGTGCTTCACTGTGGAAAGATGTTTACAGCCACAAAGCGCACAAACAGATCTCTTTTAGGTAAGATGCTTGCTTATGTGTGGCCACACGCACACAGTCCAAGAAGCAAAAGCTGATTGCTGGAACAGAATATTTCTTTTGAGTAATCTGAACCCTCCCCCAGTCTCCCAAACCCCATGGATTCAGTTTGAGACCTGCGGTCAGGTTTCTCAGGAGCATCCAGCAAGGTGAGAAGGAATCATCTTCATGTGCAGTGTAAGACTTTCTGTGAGGACTTTGGGGTTTCAGTCACCCTGCATGGCTCATCTGGGAGCCCAAACCAAGCACTGCACTGGAAACCCAGCAGCTCCCTGCAGGCCCTGAGCATGAGGCTAGTGTTTAGGACTTTCTGTGCTCTGTGGGGAACAGGGTGCAGCCTGGCCATGTTCCCAAGCCTGCAGCACCTGGAGTAACACAAGTGGCACTCCAGTAATGTTTTGATCAGTGCTGTCTTCTGCTGCTTGTATTTAATACTCTTGCACACTCCCGAGTGTATATTTTTTCTGATTCTTTTTAAAATATTAATTTTGTTACTAATTAGAAGCCTTAATTGGTAAGTGAAGTCCTACAAGTGAACTCCCTCTGAGAGAAGACTTTTTGAGTAAATAGTCATCTACTGAAGCTTCTAAAATTTGAAAATACAGGCAGTCTAAATGCTATAATATGTACCTAAAAAGAAGTGCAATTATTTATTTAATAAAACTAAAAGCACTGTATTAACACTACCAAAAAATTGTTTTGAATCCGTTATTAATGACACTGAACAGAAAGTTCATTTTGTCAGCTGTAGGCATTAGTCTGTAGCATGTTCTGAACACATGTATTTGCCTCTGGTTACTCAAAGGAACAAACAGATGTTTCTCTTGGAGATATTAACTCTAAATGTATTTATTTTGTTGCTTTCCTCTCACAGTCTTTTACAGTCCTTCTGAAAAAAAAATTTTAAAGGTCACTTAGGTACAAAGGCTACAAATGTAAGAAGGTGTTGAAGGCAGGACCAATGCTCAGATGTGCTTCATGGCTTTCCCTGGACTTAGAAAGAGCTGTGGGAGACACTTCCAGATGGGGCAGGCGAGAGAACCAGGGGGTCATAGCAAAGACCATGGATAGCAGAACCAGGGGGCACCATGTGGGAAAGAGACAAACAAGTATAAAAGAAAAATCTGGTTTTGGGGATTGAATATGAAAGGGTCTGAGGTAGGTTTGTATTTGGGTGACTAAAACTATGTCAATAGATGGCTGGGAGTCATATTACTTCAACCACATGAGTCTATGTGCTTTTTTTGGAGCAACAGAGCTGCAGAAATTGACACAATGGATACATGACCAGATGGGGGAAGCAAACTCTTTTACATCACAAAAAAAAAAATCCACAACTATATTCATCAGGCAGAATGACTCCACCTAAATCTCTTCAAATGAAAACTTCAAATAAACATTCAAAGTCACAAAAAAAAGCAATCTGCATGTGGTATCTCAGCAGAGTTATATCAGCACATCTATGAGACTGTCTTGGCTCACGTAAACTGAGAGGCTCCTAAATAAAGTCAGTGCATCACCTGGAGTACATGAAACTAATGTACGGATATCATCATCCATGTTAAAACCAGAATTAATTAAGTCCCTTAAAAGCCTTCTGCTTCAAAGAGTAAAATGCATTTTACATGTAGCTTCTTACAGCTACACAGATTTCCAGATCTTAAATAAAGGCTAAAGTTCCTTGAAGAAACTTATTCCTAAATTAAAGTCATGAATGCTTCTTACAGTTGTCTCATGAACTGGGAGGAAGTATTTTACAGCTAGAATTTCTGAAGAATGATTCCCCTGGCAATTTCATCTGGAATTTGCCTTTATATGATCTTTACCTAGTTGTGTCATTCTGAATGTCCACTGCCATTTTAGATCAAATAATTTAGATTTGGCAATTATATATCAATAAAAATTAGGTATGGAGGCAAGCTATATTATACCCTTACCTATATTTGTCACAGTAAAAGGTGGTTCTTCCAGTATCTACACTCCACCTGTATTATTTGTTATAAAATCCTTGTCCTTTCTTGATGACCAAGAACAAAGCAGAACAAAACAAGGAGAAGCAGCAGTCGTGAACTTTGTACAAACAGCTCCTGTGTTAGGTCACAGCTTGGTCCTCAACATACTGAGGAGGATGTGGTACCCTTTGGTTTATTGATGGTCACCTCTAGGCATGCTGAAAGTCAGCCCCTCCAGCTCCATCTTCAGCACCTCCCAGCCAGTTGTGCCATGCCACAGCAGCTTCAGACAGCTGTTAGCTGCATCCTCTGCTGCTGTTTGGAGAATCAGATTATCTAACTTTTGCTTTAATCCTTAAGAATTTAAGCCTGTGCTTATGACATGTTAGATACCTCGCTGCAGCCAGACCTCTGGAAACAGCAAGTTCACCCATAGAAGCAGCTGCAGCCCTGATGTCCTCAGCCTCTTGCAGGGAGTCCAATGAAGGGGAAAGGCAGCTCTGCAAACTCCTCCTGGCTCCCCAGGACGGCTGCCATGGAGGCTGGCCAGGGGCAGGGCTGCAGCAGCCTCTGCCCAGGCCTCTCTCCTCCCGCTCCCTCCTGGCTCCTGCGCTTTTGGCACAGGCTCACCTGGCTCCCAGCCCCTGGCACCGGGTGATGGGCAGGTGGTTTGTGCTGCTGTGACCTTGCTCCAAGCAGACTTCTTATCACCAGGGGTTGGCAACCCAAGGAGTGGAGCCGGTCCTTGAAATGTAACCTCTGACTTTTGGGGGTATGGTGCCGCTCACCGAGGCCTGAAACAGGCTGTCTTTAGGCGTCATGCTCACCCTCAGACACACACAGGGTGCATGTGCCAGTGTTAGAGGCCCCAGCTCCAAAAAAACCCTCTGACTGCTCAGCCAGCTAAACCAACATTTCTAAGACAACTGGCACACAGCTAGTGAAGGATCCTGCTAAAACGGGGAGAACAAAATTATCCACAACTCTCTCAAAGGAGCATGTTTCCCAGAGAGCATGAATGAAGGGGATAGGCCAAAAATTGGTGCATATAATGGCAGCAAACCACAAGCATGTAAATATGCAAGACTATCATTTGAAGGAAAATTTTAAGCCTCATTAGTAAATGCTTTTTGCATTACTCACTATATTTACAGAAGACAATACAGGACAGCTAACAAGGCAGAGTATATCCTGGGGTGCCTGTATACTGTGCTGTGAGGGGCTGTCAGACCAGTGTCAGACCAGTTCCACGTGCTGTCCCCAGTTTCCACAGGCTCCAGCCGGCAGAATGGCCTGGACTGACTGCTTGGACAGCATCCAATTCTCAGTGAAGTCACAAAGTTGTCATTGACTCTGGTCTGTCCTTGCCCCCTGGCATCCAGGGAGAAAGCAGCTACTGCAGCTTCCTCAGCCTTAACACCCCATTGGGTCCCTTTGGGGTTTGCTCTGGGGCAACCCCCCAGGGTACAAGGCAAGAAACAGGAGCTGGAGGTGAGGAGGCTTCCCTGAAACTCTCCATTCTCTATCCAGAGATGGGGGAAAAAAGTGTAGTTCTACTACAGGGGATATCTTGTTATAAACTTTTTTCACTCTCCCTTTGGCCAACAGTAGCATTAAGGAAAGTTGTTTTTTTTATATTTTTTACCCTGCCATCCATGAGGTGTTCATTATTGCAACCGGTAGGAACTCAGTCTCCAAAAATATATTTGGATCTTAAGAAGAATAACATACAGACTTTTAAAGTTTGGACATCCATTTTAAAAGAAAAATATGAGTAGGCTTAACTGTAGTTCTTATGTGAATTTTATATGTCCCATACATTTTTTCATATGGTTAATATCAGTCAAGCATGGTTGATATTCTAGTAAAGCAGTTTCTTGTTATTTTTATTCAAAATATCCTCCTGAAGGTAAGTTAAATGCTCCATAGTCCCAAATCTAAAATTAAATTTTAGGAAAAGGTCCTTTAAAATGGTGTATTGTGTTAATATATAGATGCAAAATGTTATTCCTGGCGTGACACATCACCACAAGTAACAGAATTAATTTTTCTTTTACAGAAATTACTAATTAAATAAACATAATATAAATCCTTACAACCAACTTTTCCCCGTAGTAACAAAACCTGGACCAGGCTAAAAAGACTGAGAAAAATTGTTATCATAAAAGAATTTTGTTTTCAATTGCACTCAAGCTTACTTTGGGCCAGATCACCCTCCTTTTGGAGAAAAGCAAGGAGTTGAAACTTTAGGGGAGTTTCAAGGAAAGCGTTTTGGTGTGGTGCTTGATGGGGAAGGGGAGAAGAGCTCCTTATGGCTAGGAACTCTTAGTACCCAAGGGGCCCTAAGCAGGCCCTGCAGAGCCTGCACTGATCTCAGCCTTGGTGCTTTGAGCCCAACGTGGAGACTTTGGGAGATGAGGCTGAGCCCCTCTCCCGTGGACAAAGGGAAATATCTGTTCATAAACAGACGTTTCCACACGTGCACCAAGGGAGACTCCTCCACCATGAGCCAAGAGCAATCAGAATAAAAGCTGGAGTAACCCTGGGATGAAAGGGCACTAGAACACTGCTAACATGACCTCATGGCTCTCTACCTTGCATTTTTAAGATTACCATTCAGCCATTATGTCCCTTAAACTCTCTACTGCCTGCAAACCATATTTTATCCATTCCTTATCAAACACTTTGTGGTTACACTTCAGGCCAGATCTAAGCAAAGTTATTAATCATCTGTCAAATAAAATTGTCAGTCTGCTCCATCCTTATTCTTTTTCAATAAAGATCAATTGAAACTGTGCAAAAATATCAACAAAGTAAAATCTTTTAAAAAGAAAGCAAAATGAAAGAACTGTAAGCTGTGGTCCACCACACTTTAAAGCAACTTTAAGCTGTGGTTTTGGATTTGGACATATCTAAGCCAATAGGGGTGGTATTTGTTATTATTTATTGCTTAAATGTGAATCTTTGTTTTCCTTCTAATATGCCTTATGGAAGAAAAAGAGACATCTGTGCTAAAATAACCAATCCTTATGGGTGGGGAAGAAACCATCTGGGTTAAAGTAACCAATGTTTCACTAATTCTAAATCAAGAAGCAATAGTTACATGAAAAAAAAAAATAATAATGGCGTCTTCTTTAAATTAAAGCACTGAATTTGAAAAGCAGCATCCTAATCTTTTGGTACAACGGCTTTTTTCACAAATATGTCTCTAACAAAAATCATGTTGTAATGCAAAGCTGATGTGTGGACAAGCTAAATCTCTATTTCTATTTTAAGCTTTGTCACACAAACATTGAATAAGTTTTGGACACATAAAAATCAGAAAGAATGGCTATTGTAGTTACAGTGCTGAAACCACTCAAACTGACTTCCAATTAAAAGTCAACAGGATTTTTATGCTGAAATTTATCAAGTATTTTTGAAAAAAATTATTGCAACATTTGCCTTTCAGTTGTTGTTGCCTTGTTGCAAGAATCTCCTTCCCATCCTCTGTGATCTGTGTAAGTGTGTAATTGTTTTTGTCTCATAGGGTTACCCACTTGGCCTCAAGTCGGGCAATAATTCCCTAATCCCATTGTCAGCGCTCCATTTCCTTCTACCATAAGCAACGTGGCATTGACTGTCCTCTTGCATGTACCAGCAAGACTGCAACCCTCTCTGCTGCTCATCAGGATCTTTCCAGAAAGGTGCCCACAGTGCCTTTTACCCAGGAATGTTCAGGAGCAGAAAAGCTCTTGAGACACTTTACCACATTTCCCAGCCCATACTGTGTCTCCCTGTGCTGCCAGCAGCCACAGGGGTCCCTTCTGTTTTCCTCCAAGTGGCATTTTCTTCTGTCTCCAAGAGCTTTGAGTCATCTCAGCCTGTCTTTCATGGGAATTAAGCCTCTGTCCCATGATGTTGAAGTACCAGTTGCTAGCCACCACTTATTATTCTGTGACATCATTTCTCTTTTCTGTTTCATTATCTTACCAGGTAGGTTGCAGAGCAAGGAATGAACCATTAATCCATGAAAATAAGTACCTACGATCTAGGAAGAAGCTACATTTGTGGAGAAAATGCTAGTTTTGAAGCAGCAGAGTAACAGCAAAGATGAGCCCTGAAGGGGTCTAAGCCAGGGTGATATGTTGCTTTCTTTGCGCTGTGAGGAGGGAAGGGTTTAAGACCCGAGTAAATGAACAGCTTAGGTGTTTATCCTGGCTCTTTGAAAAGCTCTGAGGACCTGACTATGATTCCTCAGCTCCAAAGATACTCTTGATGATAGTGACAGGGGAACAAATTAGCTGCCACATGATATCAAGCTAGTGACATGTTTCTGCCTTTTGACGGCCTAAGCCAGACCTTGGTTTCTTCCTTCTCCTGTAATTGTAACCTACTTATTCTTGTACAGGAACATGCTTCAGTGAAACTCTGCTTGACCTCTACAACATCAGGCCTTCTCTGAAAAGGGAACGCCCAAATGTATATCTGGTTTATTGCACAAAATTCTTCAAGAGGCAAACAGCCTTTCCATCAAACTTCTTGAGGCACAAAAGTGCTGTGGAAAATTATTTATTGATATGGCTTGGATCCAAAATTATGCACAAAATAAATATTCATATCATCATTATTGCTCAGCTTTGACTGCTGTTCTCAGGAGGCCGTAACAACCTAACTATGACTAACCTGGTACAGGCCTTTCATTGACAGAACTGTATGTTTGTTCTGTTTTATATTGTCAGTGATGTATAATCAATTGCTACTGCTTGATTTGTACTGCCTATGGCACTAGGGAAAATTAAAATTAGCATAAATTATAACATTTAACCTTTCAGTACTAGCATGAGATGATATATAGGCAAATGGCAGGGCAAAAGAATCATTTCCTCAATGTACCTTTGAAAAATGCATGCAAGTGAAATGAAAGAAGAACTTATGACAATGTTAATTAACGTTATGGCATCTTAATGGACTCATTTCATTGTAATGTTTAAAAAATGAAAAATAAGATTATTAGTCAGGTGAAATCCAACTGAGAAAAGTGCTGTCTGAATATCTTCTGCCAAGTGAAAATTTTGCTGTGAATCCACTGTCCGTGTGGTGTTGCCCTCCCTGGAGATACATACCATGAGGCAGCAGCTTCAAAAGACTGCAGAAATAATGTCCTTTTCTGATGCTCTTTGGTCCTCATATTTAAAGCAAATGTTGGGACAGAATTGGCCTTAATTAAAAATAAATGTGTTTCACTGATGCTTCCTGAGGTATGCTGAAAAGTTGAGCTGAAGCAATTGCCCTTTGTTGTCAGGAAAACACCTTGCTGTGGATGAACACTGCTGCAGTTCACATCGTTCATGCTATAGTTCTCTTTTCTTTCTAAACATAACTTTTCCCATTTGAATAATGTTTTCTTACACTTATGATTATTGCTAAATCTAGAAGTTGAAGAACAATACAATCTAATCTCCTTAGTTGTTAACAAGTAAAAACGTGATTGAAAGGTGACTATAAATAAATATAA
This sequence comes from Cettia cetti, assembly GCA_013401135.1. Lineage (NCBI taxonomy): Eukaryota > Metazoa > Chordata > Aves > Passeriformes > Sylviidae > Cettia > Cettia cetti. Next base: position 99,377 of record VZUI01041474.1, on the reverse strand, counting down.
AATGTATTCTGTTTTCCACATAGTTTTATTTCTTTCATGAATGTCTACAACAGTTAAAGTATGAAGCAAGTGATCTAATCCCACTTACTTCTGGAACATATAAAGGATAGCCATAACCTACAGAGAGACAGACAGATATATGGATGCACAGACAGGATAACATTTTCAAGGTTTCTGGTGAGAAAATTCTTGCAACAGATGTATTTTTTAATTTAGGATTTTCAGTACAGGCTTAGATCATTCATAATTATACCCTCAGACAAGGAGGGTGGTATAAATAAACTTTAATGGAAAGGAAACAGTCTGTAGAATAAGCATTTTCTTTGAATCATAACAACTCTTTGAATTTAAAAAAGAGACTTTCCTTGAGGGATTGGGTGAAAAGCATTTAAAATATGGCAATCCTTCCCACTTTCTTCTTTGTCTGAGCAGATGGCTGATGGTCAGAAAAGGCTGAATTTGAAAAATACTAATTTGTCAGGTTGATTCTGTCCCTCAAAGAGATAACAAATGACCAGCACAGAAATAACAGCAGCAGAGAGAGCCAGGAAATCTGACTGGTCCCCGAGATCTGGTGCTCCTACTGAAGAGCTGAAAAATTATATAGAAACTAAGAAAAAAGGTGCACTAGAAAGAAAGTAATCATAGGACCTTACTGCTCCAGACTCTGGCCATGTACAGGCACTGGGATTTCCTTTGAGCTGAAGGATAAGAGCTTTAAGTCTCAACAGAGGGAAAGAAGTTGCCTGGAATCAGGCCTTTTTGCTGGGGGCTCTGATAATCCAGAGACAAAAGTCGATAGTGAATTCCAGAGCAGCAGCTGTGATGTTTCCATCTGGGGACCAGAAAACATCTGAATGAATGAGAGAAATGATCTAACAATCAATAACTTTTTTCAAGGCATCACAAGAAGCCTTTGAACAATATCACAAGAAGGAAAAAAAAAAAGAGAGAAATGCTGTTCTAATGGAGGAGAAAATGAACCCACAAACAAGACCAAATTGACATACAGTATAGCACTATGTTCACACGAGTAAAAAGGAGAAGAGTCTGAGAACTGAGGGTTTTAGTCCAGAAAAATATTATTTAAAATGTTCTTAGCAACCTTGACTATGGAAAAAAAAATCCACTGATTGTGGTGTGGAAGAAGCGTTGCTTCATTTAACAGAAATCAGTAGCTCTTCCAAAATCAAACTTCACATTTTACTAGACCAAAATTTTGTTCTATTATGCAGATGACTACACCTTGATCAAAGGAAAAAGGTGAGGTGAAAGATCACCTCTCTGCTAGGACAGCAGAAGGAAAGAGTTAAAAAAAGAAAATGTAAGCAGCAAACCCAAGATCCTGGTTCTTTCTCCCTGTAGTTCTTACTGGGACAGCAGTGTCCAGGCTACACCAGTGAAGTTTTATAAATTACCCTTCCAAATGCAGTGTGGGGGAAGTAGAGGATGGTGAGGTCAGAAACCTTTCCTTGTCATTTCATGCCATTCTCATAGGGAAGGTGTAAGCTAAAAAAGCAGACAAAGGAAGAAGAAAAAAGAAAAAACCAAAGCCTATTTCAGACCAAAGCAGGCTCAACAGTGGAGCAACCTGCAATAGAACAGAAATCAGCTCAGGTATTTGAGGTTGAACACAGTTCTTTTATAACTTACAGATGGCTGAAATCATTCATAGGATTTAAGAATTTGCTGGTCTTGGTTAGAGTCCAGAAAGTCAGGAAACAATAAGAAAAAACAGCTTTTATATGTACTCCTGGTTTAAATAGTTTCCAGGGAGCATTTATATGTTGTCTAGAGATAAACTTCAACCCAGAGTCATGCAGTTGCAAAGTATTCATGTCCCTGCTAAGGTGGAATATTAAATGGAGGTGTTGTCATGGAGTAAATGAGACCTATTGCCTTGTGAAAACATCACAAAATAGCTGCCTGGCCTTCTCATAGATAAACCTTCTGGCAAGATAACTGGTAGAGAAGCCACAGAAAAAAACCCAACCAACAAAAACAAATAAACATAACTACTAGTAGATGTCAAAAAATCCCCAATGCAAAATCATTTGGTCAATCTTAAAATTCCTCAAAAATTCTATTGTAAATTCTCTTGGGCCTTTCTGTGTGGTTTGATTTTTTTTTTAAATAACTGTCGTGGTTCTGTACCAAGAAATGTATTTCATACTTCATACTTAGTAATATATAACATACTCTATTTATAAAAGGAACATATGTAATGTCTAGTCCATATAATTACACCAAAAAAAATTCTGAAAACCAAATGAAATTTTGACAAGGTTTGCAGATAGTCTCAGGGGAATGGATTCCTCATTTAATTCATTTGGAGTCCAGCAAAATCTGCTCTTTCTTCACTGGAAAATTGCAGGTCTTCAGGACACTGTGGATTTGCTGAAGCCTTGAGTCTCCAGCGTTCTGGCCAGGACTTGTCTCATTCAAGTGAGAGGTAACTATATTACAACAGGTAATGGCATCCTCACTATTTTGCAGAATTATGCAAAATAGGAGATGAACTATTGTTTGAAGAAATAAGAAAAGTCAGTTCCCAGCAGCCAGGTGCTGTCAGAAGGCAGCAGTCTGTGGGGCAAGGGCAAGCAGGGAGGTCGATTTCTGGGAAGGATCACAGGAGCTCCTGCCTAAAGACCAGAACTGCTCTGCCTAGTTAGCATCCTGAGAAACAGTGCCTTGAAACACAGTTGAAAATAATAGCCCTCATATTTTATGTCAATGGGTAATTTCAAAGATAAGCCACAGCTCTCTGTGTATTTTTATGAGGGTAGGAAGCAGGGAATGAAATATTTCAGAGCACTAGAAGATTAATATTGCTGTGGGATTCAAAAGTTCTGGTGTAGAGTTTAAACACTGTTGTAATGAAACTTGGTCTCTCTGTGCTGTGAAATACACACACCCTAATTATTTCACGACATTTCTCACACAAACACAAACCCAGAATATTTTATCACATTAAATAATTTAAAAAGTCATGGACAGATTAAACGCCATCCAGTTTATGAACTTTAAACAGCATCTTTGTGAATCACCTGAACTGTAAAACCTTCCAGCCTTCCCCCTGCTACAAAAGCATAACTTAATGTTATGATTTTCAATTTCTAAATGTAAGGCAATTAAAAAATGCTGAATTCCATCACATAAGATTCTGTGATCTTTACTGGATGGGTCAAGTCTTAGATTTACAAATTATGTCTTACAACTAAAGATATAATTCACATGTTTAAGGCTTCTGAGATGCTTAATCAATAATGCTCTGAGAAAATGTGGCTTTAGAGTCTATGAGCCATTACCCATAAAAAGCTGTAGGTTTGTAACAGGAATGTTGCTGTCTTCATGTGGAAGCTCATCAATGCCTATTGACATCTCTCTGTTTAATTGCAATTTAAATCATGGTGTATTTCATTAGATCTCAAAATGGATTACAATGCTCCATTAATTTTTTAGTTCTGTATGGGAAACTTCTACTAGTGACTCTATGGGTCATATATAGGCCTTGGTTTGTGAAGGGAGCTCCTATTGACATCAGTGTGAGTTCTGCACATGGACTGAAGGCATGACACGGCCCATTATTCTCAATTTTCCATAGTACAGTTCTCTGAGAGAACACATCACAATAGAAATAGCTTATCTGGGATGCATCAATAAATATATTCCAGATTTATTAGCAAGATCAAAAAAGTTCAAACATTTTCTGTATCCACATAGTCACACTTTTTCTAAGTGATATTGTCTTTCCCTTTTATTCCTTTCAGACATAGCATACAAAACCATCCACATGAAAAAAAAAAGAATCTGCTGATGAAAAAACACATCAAGTATATTACCAGAAGAGGAAATTGTCAATAGATCTTAACTAACTACAACTGGGAATGCCATCGTTGATTTCAGATTGAAAGAAATCATTTCATGGAAGTTTTTTGCTATTCTATTTCACAGTAGTGAGAAAATTTATTTTAAAAAAATCTTAGGTACTTGTTGGCCAAAGATGCACTGGCAAGTAAAGCAGTGAACTTAAAGGGTATTCTTTAAGGAGAGGAAGAGCACAAGGTGGTGCGAAGCAGGATATAATTAGCAAGAACAGTGTAAAACTTAGTAAACAAAAATATAAACAGAGTATCAATAGGAAAAATTGTAATGCTGAGATTTTTTAACTGTGAGGGTAAAAATAGTGGTGATTCTGTTCTCTGTGCTATGCACATGGAGCACTGTAACACAGTGCTAGAAGCAACTGATGTTTGGTTAAAGACCTTGGGCCCTGCAGCCTTCATGCCAAGCGTTGGGAATGAACTCCAAGCACCTGAGGCTCATCCAGTCCTTGAAGACAGCCTGAACTGGAGGCATGGCAATGCTTCTCCTCAAACTGTGTTCTTCCAAGTTAAAATGTGGGAATGGTGCCCAGTGCTTTGACCCCCCTGCTACCTGTGGAGTGGCAAACCAGACTTGTATTCAAAGCAGATTATACATCATCCTAGCAATAAGATTTGAGAGCTACTGAAGATTTTTAGTCCACTCTCAATAAGGAGTTGAGTTTAAGGCAGTTTAGCAACAGAATCAGGGCTTGATATGAGGGAGAGCAATGAACAAAAGCAGAGAGCAGTGGGGGAAGGCAAGGACTTTGTACCTGCTGATGCCAGGGCAGCCAAGACAAAGGCAGAAAATACCCTATCCTTTTCCCAGAGCTGGCTCTCCACACCATTGGCACTGCGTGTCTCAGCATCACAGCCCTTCCTTTCTCCCCCACAGCAGCAAATCACTATAGTGCTACTCATCCCCGACAGTCAACAAAACCTGCCAGTAAAGCTGAAATGGTCCTGACTCCCCAAAAACTTCAAAAAGTTACTCCCACAACTCCTTTTTTCTTAAGTGGAAGATGGACTCATCAGGTATTGGGAAAGACTTTGCTTGTGTAAAATGCATATAATTTAAGAATTGCATGGGGAAAGCAATGGACCATGGCAGTGCTGAGTTATTTCCAACGTATCCAACTGGTGTTCTCCCAGGAAGGACAACCCATTGCTTATTTATTATATTGAACTTGTTAGTTGCTGTGGTATGGATCAAAGAAATTGCCATGGCTCAAGTTGCTGCAAAGGCTTTTATGGATACTTTTGATGGACTAGATACTCCTGTGCTGAAATATCATGCCCATATCTTTGCATTACATGGAGGAAGAAAAAAAAAAGAGAAATAAAAATTGACATGGAAAATGTAGATAGCTTTGAATCGTGCTCTGACTCCTGTAAGAATTTTCCCAGTAACGAATTCCACTGCCACCATTAACTCCAGCTGAAAAATGGAGGTTTTGAAGACAGTCAAGAAGAATCCATCAACATTTGAAAAAGTCACTGCACCTATTTAAGTTCATGTCATCTTGTGTGATCCATTTTTACAAAGCACATGCTGAGTGCTGTGTATGAACCAACAAAGTGGTAAGGAAGACAGGAAGTGCAGAGAAATCTGATACTGGAATAAAGGGAGAGCTGAATCTACCAGTGAGGATAATGTTGAACCTAAATGCTTACTGTACTTCCTTATTAAGGATTGGGCTTGGCCACATTAGAGCTACATAGTCACCACTGAAACCCTCCCTCTCACTATTCTCCTCAGCCCTTTTTGTCTTGTGCTGCTGAGGAGGCATGGGGAAGTTTTGAAAGGTGCTTCCTCTTAGTGTCAAGAAGCTTTCTCATCATCACCCATTGTCCCTGCTCCTTCATTGTGCCTGTGCCTGGGAAACTCAGCACTTCTCAGCATTGTCACGGCAGGCAGAGCTAGATGGGAGGAGCACAGTGCTGAGCTGTAAGGATAAGCAGATGAGTGGAGCCTCTGAAGAAGACCTCAGTTCTCTTTCTGCTCTGGTTAGTGACAAATTTCTGTAGAATTGATGGTTGTCAGAAAGACTACCCTGTCTTTTGGCAGCGCTAGGATAGCACACTGGCTATCTCTCAGCTGCTGCACTCATTGTTAAGGTAAGGCACCAGCCTTTTCCATTCAGGAGTGTCTTAAAAGTGTAGATTCTGCCCCTACTTTAGATCAGAGCATTTTCTCAGGGCAGGACACACCTGGGACCACCAAAGTCTGTCTTCCACTTAATTAAGAAGCAGAGGAGCTATGTAGGAAGCCCATGCACAGTAACTAGCAGGCAGAAATGGGCCACTGGAGAGTGTGCCAGATCTGGGATGGATCCACTGCTTCACACCACCTCAAGCATGCTCATCCCTTGGCAAAGGCATCAATCCAGAGTGCTCAGGGGAAGGGTTCTCATTTCAGGGACATTTCACACATTTGAAACAGGAACTGGTGTTCCTGTTAGTAAAGAGGTGTCAGAAGGGGGAAGGGGAAAATTAACAAAATATTCACATTTAAGGCAGTATTAGCACTTAAATGGCTGTAGCTGTGGTACCTGATATCCTGCATTCTGTTAGGCAGCAGCCACAAAGAAATTAAATCTGTTCTCTTGCAGTCCACGTTATCATACCTGAGAACAAGTTACATAGGGGATCCAGTCAGAAGAGCAGAGCACTTCGGGTGGTGCATAGCTGTAGACTAAGTCTGGGTAGTAAAATTTTTATTTTGCCATATATTTTTTAAATTACATGGAAATATTAACAGTGTTTCTTCTTCTGATTTTTTCTTTAATGACTGCTTTCAAAAGACAGTAAATAAATTAGCCTCTATTGATCATGAAGCAATAAAGTAGTTAGCACTTTTGATCCATGCAATTAACATTAAAAGATAATGTGTGAAATGCATGAAGCATGTGCATCATGCGTGAGAGTATTGTCATCAGTAGTCTTGCTTTTCAATAAAGAAAAAATTGTTTGGGGAAATTGGTCAAACAGCTATTTCTATTGCATCCACACACTGTTTATTCCTGATATATTTTTCTAAAGATCAGTAATGATATTCTATTAGGGTGATGAGACCAGAATTAATTTTAAATAACTTTATGTCTGATTCATGAAAAAAAAAAATGCCTCCACAGCCAGGGGCCATTATTTCTGTAATTTTTCAGTGGAAAAGTCATGGTCTGTATTCAACTTCCAGTTCAAAAAGAAAAGTTTTCAACTTACACAGATATGATTTTTCTTCACAATCAGCTCCAGAGGAATCACCTAACTACTAAAAGGAAAAACCTCTCCACTACCTAGCTCAATAATACACCAATCACACAACAAAACACAAAAATATTTTCTTCTAAAATTTATTCATCCACACCCACTGCAGCTGCAAAGAGTAAAATAGGCATACAGAAACTGATACATTGATATATTAATAAGTCGTTTGCTTTTTACACATCAGTATAATTCCCATTATTCAATAAATAGAAATGCCAAAAAGTTTTTAAAAGCATGAATCTAAATAAAGATAGGAATTAATATAAAACACAGAGACGTGTTGCACTTCTCTAATGATCGAGCAGTATGTTCTGCTCAACAGCTCACATTCACTTGTTTGCGCTCAGCACATCTCTCAGCAAACTCCAGCAGCACTGTAAACACCGCCTTCATTTTGCTCCTTTGCTTGCAATCTTTTTTTCCATTGTGAGCAAGAACTGTGTACCTTGGAGAGATATCCCAGCCAGCTGAGAAACAAATGATGTGGGCAGCATAACTTTATGAAAGTGCAATGGTTAAAGGAGCTGTATGAGAGATTCTGCTCGAAAAAAAATCATATGAGTATTGCCTGCTGGTTAGAATATTCCTGTGAAGGCCAAGTCATATCATATTTCAAATCTGGCAAAATATTTACAATATTATTTTTACATTTTCCGGTATGATTTTTATTTAAGTGTATACTTGTTCGGTACAGAAGAAGCTCAAACCACCTACCACAAAGAAATTATCCACACTTGCACTGGAAAGAAGTTTGCTTTCTAAAGTTACAAAGAATATTTAAAATTAATGGAAGAAAAGCAACGAGTAAAAAAACGTCTCCTCAGTTTGTTTATAGTGTGCTTTTGACAGTGCTTTCTGTGTGGCCGGAGTTAGCGTTCCCTTTCGTTTCCCTTCGTTTGTGTGTGCAACTTTCAGAGCCACAGAGAGATTATTTGTAAAGATATATATATATACACACATGTAATTGAAAAACCACAAAACCTGGCCAAAAGATGCAGCGGAGGCCAACTCACTGAATTTTAATCCTGTTTTTAAAGGAGTAGATTGCAAGTTTTTAGGGGTGGATTAAACTTTTAGTACATAAAAATCTGCAAACTACTATTTTCCTCTTTTTCAGAAAAGTTTTTTTTCCACTTCAAATATTAAATCTCCATGGGGAAAATTTTCTTCAGGTGTAAAATGTTCTCTGAAAACAGAGCCTACTCCTTGCTTTAATATTCCTACTTCAAGAAAGTAATTTACTGATCCCAGATGACAGCAAGGATACAAACAGTAAAATCTCTTTCACATCATTTGTTTAATGAATTTTAATAACACTTTACTGCTTTTTTTTTCCCAGAAAATACATTTCTTTCTAAATGCTGCTCTTCACAAGATAGAAAAGTGAAAAAGAAAAAGGTTCTTATTTGAGTATGAATTGCAGGATCAGGCCCATTGATCTTGGCTTACTTTCTGCTTAGCTTGCAATACAACAAAAAAATATTAAAGACTCCTAAGGCCTTTTTCAGGTACATATACCACAGTTTCCTGCAGCAATAAATCCTTTTGGTTTAAAGAATTTCATCCCAATTACCAAAAATGTACATCCAAGCTCAAGGGAAATTCTTTCTTACTTTTTTGTTTGTAATTTTAATATTAGCTTTGTTTCCTAAATAATTTCTTTAAGATCTTCAGACTGCTTTACACTTTACTAGTCCCTTTTTATGCATTTTCTGTCCTTAGATTTCTATTTAATACTTGTTTATGCATTTCTCAATAATTTTAAAACATAACCTCAAAAATAAAATCATATCTTTTCTGCTATGGAAACCCTTTGCTTCAATACAAATACAGTGATTTAAGCACCCTTCTGGGGTTTTTTAGCTGTTAGTGTTCCTGGTCTCAAATTTTAGCATCATTATTTAAAATGAAGGAAAAAATCAACTTGCAATTTAGACAGTTACCAAATTACCAAAACTAGTGCAGCAACTCTTAATGAGTGAAACCATTAACAATTTTCTGACTGCAGCCCCTGTTCAAATACCTTGGACACCTTGTTAGCACAGAATGAGGTGTTCAATCAAGACACTGGGAATTGGAAGTACCAGGGCACAGTTTTGAGTGGTGATTACAAGGGCATGAGTGTGAGTGCCAAAGTAACAGTCTTCTACACTGCAGGAAGCTGAGAAACCTTCAAGTCTACATTTGTAAATCAGCCTGGATGATTACAGCAGTCACAAGCAAAGAACATATGAAACAATTATTTGCACGGTTCTTTCACTCTTTTAATTTGCTCTTAAAATGAACACAGTGATATTAAGAGCCATTAGTGCTTTGTCTTTGAAAATTTCGTGAGACTTCATATCTTTCCAAGCAGTATCTTAAATTGCTTAAAAGTATAAATATAACAAGGAACTATTGTTTTCTGATTGTTAAATCCCTTTCACATCAATAATCTAAGCTTACATTAGCATGCCTTTGAATTTTCTTAGAAAGTATTTGGTTCATATGCAGAAGCGATATGATTTTAAGCTTTCTACTTCTCTGTTTCCTAATTGCTGTGACAAAGACAGTTTGCCTTTCTTCAATGAGTAAATTTTAAAAACAAATTTTGTCACGTTAATATCATGTTGCAGATGTAGATCTACTTCCATTCTATTAAAGCAAGAGAGTACCACTCTTTGGTGTTAACTTTCCTTCTTTAATTTTATAAAAAAGGGTCCTTTATAATAGTTTCTATACAATCCACTGACTTTTTTTTCTTTAAATCCATAAACTGTAATCCATGTAGAAATAACCCTGAACATTTCTAAAACTCATATTTCAGACACAAAACTTGCATCTAGGAGCTACTTTCGTATTAAAGATAAGGAATTATACACTAAGGAAGGGATGAGAAAAAGCAAAGAATTAAATTACCCCCAGTGAAAAACTGGAAAAGATAATTTATTTTTTAAAAATTCAAAGTATCCTGATACATTTCTACATTTCATAGGTACATATATATATATTTATATGTAATTCTAATATTTCACTGCCTCTAATTTGAAGAAATAAATTGTGGTGGAAAGTATCTAAAAACTGCTGCTTTAATTTAAGAGAAATATAATGTCTCTGCTGTGAGTTTTTTGGACAGCTCATCTAATGCCTTTTACAGAAATAAGTAAAGTATATTATTTATATATTAAAGTATATTTAATTATCATCTCAGCTGTACTAATTGCTTATATAAATAAGACATAGAAATTAATTTTTGTTCTTTTTGATCATCAAGAAACATTATGCAAGAACTTTTCACACAGGACCTTTTTCTTACATGTATTATTGTAGGAACATAAAATACTTATTTCAAACGAATACATTTTTGTAATAATTATTTCCTTGCATAATTCTATTCTGAGCCTTGCAGAAATAGCTATTTCTCCGATTTTAAATGCATCATTATGTCTAGCAGATCCTGAAATACTGTCCTATCAGTCTCTGGCTTTACTACTGGTTTCTGGAAACTCCCCAGAACAAATCTTTTAGCACTACAAGAAACAGATAATTTTGATTCTGTATCTAATATCTGAAGACTCGAAAATTATTAAAACAATACAGCCAGCCTGTACTAAAACAAAACTCCAGACTGTAATGTACTTTACTGTTAATGACACACTGGGGAACTAAATTAATGCTGTAGGGAATGCAAAAGTGCAGCACTAGGGATCTAAATTATGCTGTAGGGAATGCAAAAGTGCAATATCTCTGCAGCTATTTTGTGCTTGTTTTTTTTCCTACGTAGCTTTAAATTACGGATTGCTGTAAATTTTGTACCTAAGGGTGCTGAAGCTTTCAGGTAATATTATAAAGTTACATAGCACTTAAAAATATAGCTGAATATTCTCACCCTTCCCCCGCTGCCCAGCTATACCTACCAGCAGCTGAAAAAAGCAGTAATTGAAATTAGAGACTCCTCCAGCACGTAGGAACGTCTGGGTTTAATAACCGGAGGGGTTTCAGGTGCAGAGGGCGCTGTTGTTCGTGTATTCTGAGAGCATTTCCTGAGCAGGGAGAAAAACAGGGATCCACCAGTTTAATATTTTTAAGCTTTCCATAAAATGTCAGTGGAATTGCTGACATATAGATGCTACCTTCCACAGTATGTGATGAGTTTCCTGAAATAAATCCTTTTCACGACAGTCTAGAAGGGAGATGCCAGCAATCGTCACCAAAGTGAAATGTTTTTCACTGTTTCCACTTTACAGTCCATTTACCAAGATTTTATAACCCAGCCACAAGGTTCTTTCCATCACACATTTTCATATAAGGATATTTCAGTTATTTTCATTTTAAAAGTCCACCAGATGTGTTTAAGTGTAACTTGCAATGCAAAGTGTGAAAACAATTTGAAACACATCACTTCAGTGGCATTCTTCAACATTTCTTTCTTTCTGAAATATTCTTTGCAGTTCATACCTAGGAGTTTCAAGTGTTTTGCCCATAACAAATTATTAACTACTTATACCCTCGAAAACCAGTAGAATATATCATTTAAATCTTGAAATAACCTTCTGCACAATAACTTCTCTTTTGAGTTTTACATATGCATTTCTTAGCATTATACCTCCACACATGTAACTAACAGCTTTAAAGACATCATCACTCCTTTAAAATAAATTGTTTTCTAAATCCCTGTACAATGTACTACATCTCCTCATGCATTCACATTTTCTTTTTTCCCCCCACCGTGCCTAAAAAAGGAGTGGAAAAAAAAACCCAACTGAGGTAAAGATCTTATTGACAATTCAGACCCATAGAAAGCCAGGAAACTTACAGTTACAGCTGAGATTTTTGTTTAAACTTGAATAATTATACCTAAGGCGTTTGGCTGGACAGGAAAGGATGGTCACCCTGCAGTCCTTTTCTGGAGTCACTGGAAGTTCGACCTCAGTGGGAATTACAGATTCAGGCATCAGACATCCTGACTCAGCTCCTGTACTGAGTTTCCTGTGCTACCTAAGCCCAACAGGGTGTATTAAAGCCAAAGCAACAGGCTTTGTCCAGTTCCAAGTTGTGACTTTAAATCAAACTAAACTGCTCAAGCAACTTTATTAAGTTCAACATTTATTTACCCATAAAATCTGACCTTACCTAAGAAGTTATTACTTGAAAGAAAGGAATTGAAGAAGATTATGGGATATGCTTTACTTTTCTTCTCTAATAAATTTTATTGATTCCTGTATTGCACTGCAGTCTAATGCATCTGCATTTTAAAGTGTCTGCAAAGCATCCACCTGGGAAATGTGATTTTTAAAATGAAGCTACTAGGTTAAACAATAAATTTTGGGAGAAATAAATTTCTAATGTGTCACTCCTGCCATGGGGCACTCCAATATTTGCAAAACAAATTCCATATTTCAAAGAAACAAAAAACCATCAGAATATGTGGCTGACCGAAACTGCTCTTTGCATGAGGTTCGTATTCCCCATTAAGCACAACTTTACCTGGTTAAAACAGAGCCTACATTCTAATAAAAACCAGCCATTGTTAGTTTTTCTCCTTGAATCCACTCTCATTCAAAAGTTTCCCACCTGATAAAGGCTTTAATATAACCAAGACAAAGTTGCATTTTATGATTGGCAAGTTCTTTGCGTCCCAGCTACCCCCCAGCCTGGTGGAGTGGGGCTCCGAGATGCATTTTGGCCCTGTCTTCATGTCAAATCACTGCCATCAAAACAATGGTGCATATTACATGAAAATCTTGTGCAAATGAGCCATAATGGAAGTGAATGACAATCTTGTAAGACCGTGCAGCAGGATTCTCCTTTGATCTGAAATATTGTTAATCTTTCTCAAACATAACACTAAGTATACTTGGCAAATCCTGGATGAGAAAGTCCCCGTAGTGCGGCTCTGTGGACAGCCAGCCAGAAGCCAAGCACACCCCGCCACAAAAAGAGGCACAGCCACCAGAGAGGAACACACTGACACTCAGCCATGAGCTCTGCAATTGCTACAAATTTGTTTACAATTCAAAGGCCTCTTCACCCATCTCCTTTTCCCGAAAACAAGCTAAACAATATGTTTATTTATTCTTAATAATGGATATTTGCTGCTGGATCACAGCTTCATTTAATTAAGAAGCTGAAGTATTTAAGATATTAAAATCCACGCTTCGAGAAAGGTTTGCTTTTACAAAACACAGGCCTTATTTATTCACAGCTTAAGAAACAGCCTCACTCTAAATTATAGTTTTAATATGATCTTGCGGGGGGAAAAAATTCTAGCAACGCAAGGCAAGATTTTTCATTGGTAACAAAAGCATGATATAGGAGTTTATACTTTCCTAATGATGCTTAAAGCAAAGATCTGGAATGGTATGTCTCAGATGAGGTCATGCAACAACTTCAGGAGAGTAAAAACCTCCCCTTAGACTGTCTTACAGCCAACTCACACCTTTTTGTTGTGCAGCCAAATATGCACGGCGTATGTAGACGAATGCAAACAGAGTAAATCATGTTGATTCAGTGCTAGTAGGAAATATGCCTCTTCAGTTGTGTGCTGCTTTTGAAGTACTGCCTAAAAATCAGTCTTGGGCTTCAAAGAGAGGGGATTATAGCCTTTATCCAGCAATTAATATGGCTGAAACTCAGAATGTCAGCACCTGACGACTATACAGGCTGGACAGTAGCCTAGTAGGGGTCCAGCCCCCCTCAAGAATTGGAATTGACAATAAAAATGAGTGCATAAATAATATAAATAATAATATATAAACTGAGATATTTTGGAAAGGGGCGCAAAATTTTGACTTCTAATGACCTGTCTATATTTTGACATGTGGGGAAGAGGGGGAGTTGTGGTGTCCCTTGACCTTTAACCTGCCTTATCCACCTAGATCATTTTAATCTCCCACCAACTGTTAAGCAGAAAAGAGTGCTATTAAAGAGAAAGCTATTCCTTTTGCCTTCTTACATGGATCAGATGACAACCTCTCCAAGTCCCTCCTCTCTGTCAGAGTTCAAGGGTTCAAAAATGGTCAGAATATCAAGCAAGAGAAAGCCAGCAGGACTGCTGCAAAAAGAGTTTAAGAACTTTATATTATGCAAAGGGGGGTTTTAAAAAAGGGTGATTCCATTATTTTCAAGTTTTACTCCCTGAATTATTTTTTTTTTCAAATAGGTTCTTTCATTTCAGAAGATCATAGAGCGTCTAATTTGAGGGGGAGGAAAATTCTTACATTATTATGATATGCTCCCAAACTTGTACCTACATAATAATCTTTCCATATTAATTCTTTATATGTTGTTACTGAGGTTTAGGTCACATACACATGTATTCATCAATAGCGCTGTACTGTAAACAAAATGAACACTTAAAGCTCTAGTTCTAGCCAATGTGTCAGGGGAAATAAAGTAAAATAAGATAAAATGAAATTAAATAAATTGGAGCATGCAGTCTTTTACTTCATAACCATCCTCAGATGGCATTTCCACAATTCTACATATAGCACCCTGTTCCTCAGGGGACACCCAAGCTTTCTACTATTTCTCATTCTTAACCATAGACAGTTGTTGTAACACGTTTCTTCCCAGAATTTCCACGTGCTCTGAAGAAAATATCCCCTGAGTACCCATACTTAATGTACTTATGGAAAAGCAACTCTATATCATGACAAGCTAAACAATATGGTTTTTTAATAAAGAATGTGCGATATTAAATGCAGAGTTCTTATTTCAAAATGGTAAAAAATCAGTGTGAGGGAAGGAATATAATTGCTCAACATAATCTAAATGGAATGGGTGCAAGCTGAATGTAATTTTTAACAGAGCCCCACTTTCTAAATATATATATGATGTGTTTGTGTGCCTGTGTACAGAGACATGATAAACAATAGAATTTAGAAAACTGCATTAGATTTTGGCTTTTGCATTAGGCTCTTCATATCCTGTGTATCCGAAAACGTTTAACAATGTTTCCATTGTACTTAACAAAATACAGTAATGGTGGTGCAGCAACACAATGGCCTGTGCTGTGCCTTGGACGGCTGAGCCTGGCGTGTGACAGCCAGTTTTGGCTGGGAAGGAGGCTTAGCCAGCCTCTTTCACAAAAGTGCCATGGCAGTGTTGCCTAGACAGGCAGCAGGGACAGGAGAAAGGGATTTTGGATTAACATCTCATCTCATGAAGGACGGCACCTCAAACAGCTCAACACCTCCCTGATGCTGCACTGCCATGTCAGCATTAAGAACCAGCCCAAGTCCTGGTGGGAGACTTAAACTTGTGACCTTCTAGCCAAGAGGTAAGAGCACTGCTGGCTGAGCCACACTGTCATTATTGCTGTCTGCTTGCGTGGGCTGACACCAGTGTCGACTACAGTTTGACCTGAGAGTGGAAAATTGTTGCCCCCACAGATTTTAGAAGTAACCCCATCTTGCAGAAAAGCTTAGGGTTTTTTTTTCCCCTATTGGAATTTACTTCTTCTACCAGAGAGCTGCTGTTTCCAGCAGATGCTTAATCTCTAAATACTAACTTCCTAAACACCTTCAAGGAATTGGAATACCTTTCAGGTATATCTGGATTAACACTATTTAAATGAAAATTTTTAGTTTAGCTTATAGTGTTTTGCAGTTAGAACACATTTTTAATAGCAAAGTTCCTGGTGGAGGAGGGTAGATTGCTATAGTATTTCCAGTAATTATGATTAAATATATATTTATATTTTACAAGGTAGTGAAAGACCTTTAAGGCACCTTGCACCTATATAAGGCAGGGTATTTTTCAAGGACACTTTAATATCAGTAGATAAGATACAAAAAGGGGTAAGAGAAGTGTTCAACTGATCTCATGTGTTATGCACAGCAAAGGAAATTCCCTTGGGAAATGTTTTCATTACATTACAACATACATAAATTTGATAGGGAAGAAATTATCTGTCTTGATTCTGCTTCTGCTGAAGTTGCCATTACCAAATTAGACAGTTGATGATTGCAGACTTGGACCCAGTCACTGAAGACTCATTCCAATTTGACAGTGATGCTAACCCTATTTAGCAGATGTTAAAATTTAAGCATCTGAAGACTATCTAGATTTGCAAAGTGATGATGTAAAAAGGAATATCCTAGGGCTGATGTACATTGTTGGTGTAGATAAACTTTGGGATAAATCTTTTGCTAGTAGTCCAGACAGGTTTAGATTTATAGTTTGATTTATTTTTTTATCAAAACTTATAATTGGTGCTTATCCCAAGCTGCTAGCACCACACCAAATTTAATTTAGAAGCACAAATCATCACAGAAAGTGAAACTCTGCCAGATACTAGCAATAACAGTGCCAGCTAATTCTTACACATAAAAAAGAATTTCTCTCTCAGCAGATATCTCAGGGCAATCATACGTTCCTAAAGATACATTGAAAAGATGAACCAGTGATTTGACGGTGGGTAATATCCAGCAACCTTGTTTAATCAGATTTAAGCCTTCAAATCCTGCAAAGTCAGCTGGTTTCACAAGTTTCTGATTGCTTCAAAATCAGAGACTGAAACAATGAATTAGAGCTGATCACCTACAGCTCTAATTTGGGACCAAACACTGGCAGTAAATATTCCAGAATGGGAACATGAATACAAGCCTTGGCCTCATTTCTCCAGCCTAAATAGGAGGCCTTGAACTGTAACATCTTTTTTTCTATCTGTTCTCTTTTTTTGTTCAATGTCTTTGCTTGTTTATTAAAATGTTCACTGCTGTGATCCTGTTTTTTACCTGGGGAGTTGAGTGGATTTAAGATGACACATAGCTATATAAATCTTATATTTACTATGCCTTCTGTAAAGATGTGCCTGGCTGACCAAAAATAACTTTTATAAGCCAAGAAAAAGTAGTAGAAGGGCAGGGTGAGGAAGACGAAAGGGGTTATGTGTTCTGCACAATGTGGTAGATTAACAGGCTGTGGTGTGGGAGCTGAGTCTCTTCCTCAGGAAGCCAGCTCAGTCCTGGGGAGCAGTCCTGCAAACAGGGACTCTCACTGCTGGATTCTGTGCTCTGACCCAAATGTCATCTCACTTCCTCAAATGAAGTTCTCAGACAGATTTAAACCATAATCACACTATTACTACTACTACTAATACTACTATTATTATTATATAAAACCTATTCACATCCATGATTCTGTGGATTAATGTACAAGGGCCTTTGTTCTTAGAAGTGGTTCCCTTTAAGTTTGTCAGAAATAATAAGAGGAAGAAACTTTTATATATTTCCCAAAACAAAAGCTCCAAATTTGGACATCAAGCAAAAATAGCTCAGATTTTTTTTCATAACTCCAGGCAATTGAACTCCCCCATCTTTTAGCATAGCTTTATTTTCTGGGCACTTTCCTTCCACATCTCCAAAGTGCAGGTCTACAACTCTGGCACTGCTTTTGGATATGGAACAACTACATCTTCCTGAGTGATGCACCTTGACACCAGGAATTACGCCACACCCCATCACCAAGAGCTGACAACTTGGATGGAGTCCTTTCACGAGCTGACTGGGATCCCAGAAATCTATCTTACCCTTGCTGAAAGGCAACAACCTGAGAGGCAGCAGCCTCCAGAAGCATAATTTTCCCCATATTCTGTGCCAGCCTTATTCTGATTTTGTCCTCTACACCAGACTAGCTCCAAAACCTCACCTTTCTGTTCAGCTGTCCCTGCCCTCCCCCAACACCTGACCAGCCCAAACCTTCCCATCAGACTCACACATCTGCCCAAATCCATCTAGGGCACCTCGTCTTCACTTATTTTGTAGTTCATTTCCACCTGGTACTGTCTCTATCTGTACACCATTATCTTCCACACTGCTTCTGCCATTACCACTACCTCTGTGCTGGAGATCTTTCATGTCGGAGCCAATTGCTATGGTTACAGGCAATCTGCTGTATGTTTCATCTCCAGGAGCTGTAAATGAGGGAGTTTTAACAGCATTTGAGTAAGCACTGCCTCTTCCTTACATGGAGAACACAGCCCCACTCTAATTCATCTATCTACTAGTTCCTGTTGCATCATATATATTACACTAATTCTACCTAGATGTACAGATTGACAATGAGCTCGCATATTGTGAGAAACAGCAGCTACAGGACTTTTATGTTATGATCTTTTTCATTTTAATGGCATTCAGCTACCATTTCAGTCAGTCACACGCCTTTCTGGTTTGTGTACACAAGCAATAATTCTGACTGAAATATCAGGGAGAAAAAGATTTTATCTTATCTATATATAGTTCTGCAAAATGTTAGTGAAATAGAACATACACATTCTGCATCCTGAAAACAAATCCCACAATAGTGGGTTAGAACATGAAGTGTGTTCGTTCTTTGTGCCTTGAGAGAGTATTATTGGTAGTCCTGAAGTTTTTGTATCGTGGAGTTGAAGTTCATAGCAATTGAGAATCAACTAAAATATAATCTTAAACACCAGTCATTCCATTTTATTTGTGTGTTTGTAATAAGGATGGGAGAGTAGGAGGCATTTCAACTCTGAATTTAGATCTATTTGTACCACTCTAAAAGATGGACAAAACTGATAATACTAGTATTTTAAGGTTTTTGCAGGTGAAAATCACACTAGCTAGAAAAACTGTTTTCATAAATTCAAATGTAAAAATGCCAAGAACTGATAGTTTGATACTGCTACAATTTTGCATCAGAATCTGGTAAAAACAATTTGCGTGATTTTATTTCACAAGGAATCCTGCTACAAATGCTTCTCATGATTCTGTGTAAAAAACCACTCTGCTGATCTCTCTCTGCTAATCTCAGTGGAATCAGGATGATCCCCACACTGATCTTCACACTTTCAGCTCAGTCCAGGTGTCAACCGAGCAAATTCTGGTCTGTCCACCCCTCAGATAAAATATTTAGTTGCTCCTGCCAGACTAGAGGGGCACAAAGGGCCTCCAGCCCTATAAAACTGTGAGCAGGAAGCCACCAAACCAAGTGGTCCTGAGTAAGGAGCAGCCATGGCCAGGCTAGAGCACTTGGCTTCAGTGCACACCCATGCCTCTGGGAGCTGGTGGAGATGACACATCAGCACTGACCCATTGGTTCTCATTAATCAGTGAGGCAAGTTCCTGTTTTACACAGCATTGCACTGGATATTCTCTTTGGGTTTCTCACTCTACAACACCACTGTCGGGAGCTGCAGCCCGTGTCTCTGTACATCAGAGCACAGCCCAGTGCAAGGCCTGCTCCCTGCATCCCTGCAGGTGAGGCTTTGTCTGCCTTCCGTTCCTCCCACGCAGGCTGTGCGAACCCCTCACCTGTGCTGCCCACCAGGAGGGAGCACCTTCCTGGACACTGTCTACAAAAATGCCATCTGACAACGCTCACTCCCTTGTCCTCTGCTCTGCCCCATCCTCTACTGCTCCTCACCCAGCTGGTGATGCAATCCAGTCCAGTGTGGAACTGGAATGATTGATGGGAAAACAATTCTCGTTTGTAACAGCAGCACCATAGTTAGATTAGGTATAATGCAAAAATAAAACAAAGTTGGGCCTGAATTTGGCTTTCTGTCTGTAACATCTTACAAAGGGATAGTGGCATATGAATGAAATCATTATATTCTTTAGGCAAATGACTTCCCTTCCAAGAATAAATCTCTCCAAAAATAAGATTACACACAGTCATTTCAGGGCCCCAAAAAGAACATGATCCACATGATACAGTAATTATTTGATTATATATTTTAATAAACTCTCTTCCAGTTGACAATGTGGCCTATTTAAATCCCTCCCTCCTCGGAATTTCATCACTTCATCACTGGCTTTGCTGTGAGTAGCACATTGAGAAAGTTATTGCGCGTTCACCGAATTCCTGGAACTGGCAGTGCAAAGCTGACCTTGGGAGGAGATGAAGCTGGAACAGCAAAAAACACATCTGTAATGCACCACAGTGCACAGTGCAGGACACCCGTGGGGAGAACCTGCTGAGTGCTGCACCCCTCAGCTCAGCACCTGTTCTGGCAGTGTCCCAGGAGAAGGGCCCTGAGCAGGACAGACACACTCTGTTTAGGGCACGGCCTCGGCCCAAGGGGACAACGTGGTGCTTTGTTTTGTCATGGGCTATGGGGGAAGAACAACAAGTCTTGGTGTACTTGACAACAAATAAATGCCTGCATCTGCTCCAAGTCTGTGTTTGTTCATCAACTTAAGTAAGGTGTGAGAAGGTTTTCAGCATGAATTTACCAATGCAGTTTGGAAATTTTCATCTAAAAATCTTAGGCCTCTTTTTGTTGTTGATGTTTGGTTTTGTTTTAGCATCAATTGATTATCGCTTTTAAATTTATAGAGCATTTCACACTGTTTCCTGCTGTGGCCGTCATCAGGTCTTGGCCACTGGGTCACGAGGAAGCAAGGCATGAATGGCAGAAAACCTTGTGGCTGTCCTTATCTACAGAATGGCAAACACAAGCTAAGCTCTATGCAAAGTCTGCTGGGCTGTCAAAGAAAAATTACAAAGGGTTCCCTTCTTTCAGTGAAGTAATATATTTCTGACTTTGCAAAAGTATTTTACTTAGCCACAATTGCATCATATCTGAAATTATTTTATGACCTGAGGCGTGTGTAGTAGGCCCATCTGTTCTCTCATAGTGGTTCTGAGAGAGCTGCCACCATTTCATTCAGTGTTTAAAAATGCCAAAAATGAAACAACTTCCATATTTGTTAATGAGATTTACCAGAAAAAGAATACCACCAACAAAAGAGAACACAAATACTCTCGGTCTGTATCTTTCCAAGCCAACATTTTAACTTTTCAAATATAGCCACACAAACCCACGACAATTGTCACTAGAAAAGCAACTGAAATCCGGCTGGCAATGAAAAGAAAAGTGGCTGAAGGTTAGGAGCTATTTGGTAAACTACAGCTAGCTTTTACACTTGTGATTTTTAAGAACAAACCTTTAATTTTGAAATTCACAGTCTCTCCTCCATTACAAGCCCCTTCAGGGCAATGATCTATCAAGTTCTGACTGTTTCAAACTGTTTGTGCTAGATTCAGCATCTATCACTCCTCAGACTTTCTGCACATTTAGCCACAGAGCCAAGAAACAATAATTTTCAATTAAGAAACCTGGAGAAGACTTGGGGACTTGATTTATGGTGCATGACTAATTATCAAATAGCTAGCCTAATGAAAATTAAGCTGCTGGTTACTACAAAGATTTAACTTCATTTTCTTGAAGAGAAGCTGATATGACCTAGAATATAATTTATCGAGGTTTTATTATATATTTTAAAGCAGGCAAAACAGCAGAAATTATCTAATTAAAATTTTAAATATGATTTTAAAATTTCTCATTTTTTTACACTGTACTCTGTAATGAAGATAGCTCATGTAAACTTATATCTGAATTAAAAGCTTTTTATTGCCTGAAGTTAAAGTGTTTCCTTTTGGATGGTGATGAAAGAGATAGGAATATGAAGGGTGATATGACAGAAATTGCTTTTAAGGCTCAGTGCATTTCCAAGCAAAAGATTCTATTCAGCACAGAGTTGATGCACAAAAACTAGGTTCAATACCTAGAGTATTTTATATGTAAAATCCTGGTTAAATATTCTGTTTTAGAATTAGTTCTGGCAATCTTTAGAAAATAAGTAGGATAATGCTCTATGATTCTTATTTATTTTTACTCTTTGTGGGTAGGATTCACTGCTTAAAGAAGTCAGTAGACTTTCTCCTCTCAAGTATTTTCTTCCTGCTTATAACAGTCTGTTTTGGGTCCAGCTCTGTGGCTGTGAGTAGCACACACTCATCTGAACAGTTCCACTAGAAACCTCCATGGGGGAAGAGGAAGATTTACAATTAGGCACTAGGAGTGAAGGTAGAGACCTCTTAATTACTATTTCTGAGTGAACTGTTGGATAGAAATTCACAATGCTATACATTTAGGGTCTCCAATCATGCAAATATTACATTACTAAGCAGGAGGAATTAGCAACCTTTTAAGTACCCAATGCAAACAACTCTGTACAAGTCAGTAGTCACTACTATTTTTACCCCACACATTCACATTAACTTTCTCTGGTGTCCATGGATCTATATAGAAAAGGGAAAATGAAACAATAAATTCTTCAACTAACAATCTTTTGCAGAAGTTAAAAACTGGAGGTATTTTTTCCAAGGAAAAAGCAAATTTCTTCCTATGGAAGAAACCAGCCTTACTTTGATGTGTGTCACTGCAAACAATTCTCCCTCTGCTCTGTACCCTGCACGCAGCACTCATAGGCTTTGTTTTGTGCACTTAGGCAAAACAATGGGGAAAGAAATATCAAGGTGAAATGACATAACCCCCTAGATTAGAGCAGCTGGTAACAAGACTGCTTAGGATCATCACTAAAGATACTATTCACTGAAAGGGAGAAAAAAAGGAAGGAGGAAAGGATAACTTGATTTATTCAGGAAATTGCTTGTTTCTTCAGAAGGCCTTTATGGGGACCATCACTTTATGTTAGAAGACAGCTGGTAACCAGAAAGGGAGTGGGAATTAAATTAATTTCCTATCTAACTCTTTAAAGATCTGGGTTCTGTTCAAGTAGATGTACAGATACATACAGAGAGCAACTGATGCTTTTCCTTCAGTTTCCCAATTGCCAAAACAGCCTAAACCAAGGCTGCATATTTTTAGTATTTTCCATATTGAGGCAGCACTAAATCCTGATTAGCTCCAGTTTGGCTGGGGAAACTCTACCTACACTGATTTCCTTGATGGTTTCAAGACCCTACATGCTTACACGTGTGTTTACAGACTTTATAGCTCAAATGGGGGACTTTCTCACAACAGGTTTGGTACAAGATGAGATACACAACTCCAGACACTAAAGTCAAGTAAGAATGCCTTGCACTAGTCCGCAAGAGAGAAATCCCTCCCTTTCTCTCCCAAGGTGTTCTCCACGGTCCCTCTGAATTACTTGGACTGGCGCTGGGAGAGCATGTTGTCTTTGCTCTCCCAAACCCATTGTGTTGAGCTGCTGTGTGCTGTTAAACAGCTGCCACAATTCATCCCTGGCCTGGCCATACTTCAATAGTGGGTGAAGTGATTCATGCATCTATGGACTGTAAAGTTTGTAAAGCACTTCAAGATCCTTTGACAAAAAGCTGCTACATCACTGTAATTTATTAGCTGAGCGCCTTAAGTCTTAATGACAATACCCTCCGAGGTAATGCAGCTCAGACTATTAGGCTGAAATGGCCTTGAAAAGTTTACACACAAAACTAAATGTACACTGTAAAAGCTTCCTCTGTTTGCAGTCTGGGGCCACTGTCTGTCCACAAAAAGACTTCCTTGTCATGGTTGTTTCTTTAGGTTGCATGGCATTTAGGAGTTGGAAATAAACATATATCCAGATCCTTCCTTATACGGTGTTGCAGTGCAATGGAAGTGGTTGCTGTACCTAGTACAAGAATATTATCTGATTTAAAATGAGAGGAAGGTCTGTGCACTCATGCATAGTTCAAACTATCAACAAAAATGCTGAGCACCTTTGTTCAAAATGTCCTTTTGTCTCCTGATTTACCGCTGCCATCAAATTTTCAAATAAGGCCATATAAAAAATATTCTGCTTCAAGTGAAACCACTTCCTGTGGGGAAATAAAAATACAGGAAACAGGGAATAAGAAAAAGCTATTGTAGTCTATTTCAGGTCTAGGATGCCACATTCATATCTCCATGTTACTATTGTGGAGCTTCATGTAATCTTACCACCTGATCAGTGGTAGATAAAATAAAACTGTGTATCCAGGGAGACCATCCTTACACATATACAGTATGAGTTTTCTGTATCTGTAAGATTTTGGAAATTTATTGGCAGAAGAGGAGAAAGTTGATCTGTACATTAAAAGATATATGGTCCTCATTATAGAGACCTCTCAACTAAAATTTGGAAAATGTTCTATTTTCCTTTCCCACAAAGAAAGAACTTTCTCAGTTCTGGCCCCTCTCTCTATTCATTTCTGCATACATGCCACGTCCTGTGATTTCAATAACAGATTCATATTCCAAGTAGCAAGTTACCAGATCCTGAGACAAAGAGGAGAATTGCAGTCATTTAGTTTGACCTATATAGCTCAGGCCATGGCTGAGGAACATGGCACTGAATGTCATGGGGACATGGTTATCTGGGCCTCAGGTCTCTCACTGTCACTACCTTCCAAGGCACATTTTGCCATCCCGGAAATCTTTGGTCCTAGATATGAGAACTGGCATCCAGTCACTTTAAAATTCATGCCGTTGAGTTGTCATTTTCACCAGAACAAGTCGAGGACAGGCAAGTACATGCAGTCCCTCAGTCACTGCCTCCCTGCTCAGACTGGAGGTTTGAATCAAGAGCAGGTTCATCGTTTCCCAGGTTTACACAGAAGCGTGGTTTGCTCTGTAAAACCAGCAGGATAATCAGTTAGATGTATCATTGAGTGTTATATCTTAGAAACTACCAGTAGATTTTAAACTCCACAAAAAGACCATAAGAAGTTTGACTCCTTTTTTATTCTTTTGTCTCATTGACCTTTTCCTATTTGTGTTGGCTTCTGTTAAAGGAATCTAATCCAAACTCTGCACCTTTTGGAGGTACTACACCCTAACAAGCAGAGATGCCAGGGCAGTAGACAGTCTGATGTTTTCTAGGAAATGTCCTGTGTGTTTCTTCTTTAAAGCAGTGGGAGCCAACCTCTGCTTCTCACTGGGTACAGAAAGAGCAGCATCTTCCAGTTTTCTTAGTTGCTAGTGCAGTGCTTAGTAATAATCAGTGCAGGAAGGAGAGGAGATGAAAACAATGGAAGAGAAAATGCAAGCAAAACAAGGCTTACTTGAGATTTGAATAAATTAGCTGCCGATGGAGGGAGATGGAGCAGATGGTCAGTCAGAGCAACCTAAGCCCAGGCAGTCCTATGAAAAGCAGCACAAAGCCAAGCAGGCAGCTCGCAGAGGAGGGCCATCCAGGGCAGGAGAGACTGGCACCATCCAGTGCTGGGACGGGCAGGTATCCCAAAGCCCACCAAAAAGAAAACACACAGCCTACAGTAAACCCTCAGGCAGACTGCTAAAAAAAACAACAAGAAAGCCAGCTAAGTATCCACAGCTGTTCAGGCAAAACAAACTCTTAACTAAGCACCCACCACAGGATTCACCTCAAAAAAACCAAGAAATGGAGCATCTTATTTGTCCTTTAATCCCTGTTGGAGAGAGAAGCCAGACTAGTTAAGAATCTGTGTTCTGGTGTGGTTGTACAGGTTGGAACAGCCAAAAGAAAACAAGTTCAGTGGTCTCAGATCATTTCCCAAAGGGCCTCTCATGCCACTGCTGGCAAGAGATGCTTTTCTCCTTGGCAGCCACAGCCTAGACAAGGACAGAGTGGGTCTGGAGGTTGCCCACATTTTTCTGGTTGATATTTTGTTAGCTCAGAGGACACTGCAGGGGTTATGAAGAGGAATTTGTATTTACTGCTGCCCAGCCTCAGTTAAGGCAGGACTACAGCATGCCGGCAATTGCTTTAGCTGCCCCTTTTAAAAGCACAAACCAAAACAGATTTTGCATTTTATTTTATTTTTAAACAGGACATAGCTGCAGGGAGCACTAAATATTTTTTGAAGGGAGTCTTTATGCTTTGCATTAAAAAATCAGTGAATGTAATCTTTACCCTTTGCAAACACAGAGTTCATATTCAAAGAAACTTCATGAGACGTGTGAAGACAGATGCTTTTTTTTAAGGTCACTTACTAAATTTTATGTCAAAATGCAGCAGATAATAAATGTGTCCCACTAAATAAAACAGGTCATGGATTCAGGAAAACAATTTTAAGTATGGTTGTAAAAAACATAGTGTTTATAGAGAAACTGGTTTTACTTTCTAAAATAGTTAACTTTTTTAAAGCAATGTGATTACTCTCAATTTCCCCTAGATATTAGATTATGGATTTGAAGGTATTGTTAATTCCAGGTATATTCAAACTTAGCAGCTGCTGCTTCTTGATATGAGCAGCATGTTTTTCCAGTCCTCAGACTACTGTACCATACAAAGTTTATGCTTTAGACAGAAAGGCCATAACAAGCTGACCTAGGATAAAGTCCAAATGCAACTCCTAACACGGACACTGGAGAATTCTCGGCAGATTCTGATAGACAAGGTCTTATCAGGGTGGAGTATCCAACAAAGGAAATCAGTAATTTCAGGAGTTTTTCTCCCTGCTTGTTGCTGTTTCCTGTTAGGAGATATATCAGATCTCAGATAAAAGTGCTAGTAAGCCTAAATAACCTTTACAGGAAATGTAAAGTCATCCTGGCCTCCAGCTCTGGACCACACAAGGCAGAAGGGATTTATCTGCTTAACAGCCATATATACTTATGTCCTTGTATATGTGGCTTTTATTCCATGTTTGATTTAAAGCGCAAGTTAATTCTGGGGAGCCTGTATTCTCTCTGCAGCTAACGCAAAACTTGCTGAAAACAAAACAATGCAAACAAAGTAGGAAAATATCATAATAGTATAACTATGGAAAGCTGAATCATCAACAGTGTTCTCATATTTTATTGTGATTTTTCAACGTGCTAAGTTTCTCTATTAGAAAGACATGGAGATCTAGTTTTACAGCATATTTGAAACACAGAGAAAAATGTTACATGCTGGGCAATGAAATTGAATTTTTTTTATTCTTGAAAGAGACCTATCCATTTCATTCAGTTCTGCCATATTTTTAAGTAAAAAAACAATAGGAATCTACAAAAATATTTTGGTAAAATTCGTGAATATCTGCAGGGGTTCTGGAACTAAAAGTGATATTTCTTCCAACCTTCATATGAATAACTCATCTACTAGCCCCATTTTATTTAGCACAAATGAAATAATAAGGCAGAGACACAGAAAACTGTTTCTCTGCTCATACAGTACTTCTCACTTGTTATTGGTTCATTAATACAAACCAGTCACTTTTTGTGTTAAAGATTGAAGCAATGGAGCTGTTATGTGTGCTTGTGGCTAAACATTTTCAAAAGACAGTCTCTGATGAGATTTTAGTGTGCCATTAGAAGGAGCTGCATCCTGAAAAGTACATTTGGGCAAGGCAGGTGAGCCTTAGGGAGGCAAAGGCAGGGCTGAGCAAACCAGAGCAGGACAGAGGCTTTGACCCTGGGATGGCTCCCAGGAATGCAGCCAGGTGCCAGGATTACAGCTGGCAAGGTAATTCTCCCAAACCCACAAAGACCAACAAACAACACGGCTCACATACTGCAGCTGGGTATTTTCTTAATGAAAAAATGAAAGGAAGTGCTGCTTTTTCACAAGCCAGATACTAAACAGTCTGTATAGAAGTTCCACTAATGATTTCAAAAGAAATGTGGCAGTAAATCAGAGAAGACCTTAGGCCACCTTTTGCAAATGGTGTGTTTAGGGTGTTGAGAAGATAGAAATTGTGAGTTTTACTCTTGCATCTTGATTATTCAAAATAAAAGCTGACTTTATCAACATTCCCGTTTAAAACATGTATCATCCTGCCAAAACCCAAAGTTGTTCCAAATACATTTGTTGAAACAATCTTGAATATGTTACATAATTTTAATTTTTAGTATTAGTTTCCCCTTTTCTCCAAATTTCTCTAAATTAGCCTTCTACCTTATTCTGTCTCGTTCACATAACTCAGGTGAAACATTTCTTGAAGAAACCACATGATTAACATAACCTACAATGGATGAGATGAAGCTTTACAGCTATTAAGATAAATTTGGGTAACAACACTAAAATATCTCTACATCTAAGGTAGACTGGGAAATAGAAAGCCTAAGATTAAATGTCCTTCAGTATGGTTACGGTAACAATATTACGCTTTTTTCAGGATGTTTTAGATTGGTTTAGTGGATAAAAAAATTAAGAGTGATTTACCCTCCCCACATCAGCTCCACCTAAAATGGAGTGCAAATTAAACAATGTAGTGTAAATTTTAAAAATATATCTTTTTCCTCTGGTTTCTCAAGCTTCTAGTTTCTAGCAAAAACTAATATTAACATTCCATCAACCATAAAGACTGCACCATGCTGTGCTAGGTTTGTTTTTGTCACATACCACCTTAAATTGTAAACCACCTTTGAGAACAGCCTTGCTAATTCATTTTCAACAGGTCATTTTAGGGCCAGACCGGGATTTGGCTTTTGCTTCTGAAAATTACATGTGAACATAATGCCATACAAATAATGAAAAATGTAAATATTCACCATTTGCTGGAATATCCTCAGGTCAACCAAACTCTTGCTGCTTTGTGATTAGTGGTCTATTAATGTGCACTGTGGCTATATCATCTTGCTTTCCCATGGTGACATTATAAGCCTATTAAATGACTAAGGATATACATAAACGTTGGGGATGGAGGAGGAAGGCATTAAAGCATAAAGAGGAAAAAACTTTTTTTTTTTTTTTTGTTTTTGCTGCTGTTCTTAATAACGATGCTTTTTTAGTTCTCAGTGTAGCACATGTCCCTCACTCTTCAGCAACTTCTCAGGGCAGAGAGAACAAGCATCCATTGCAACAAACCTTGCCTGTTGGTCTGGCTGGAGAACCAAGTTCTGTCAGGAACTGGTCATAGAGGGAAACAGAGGTCTGCTCTATGCCTCAGAGTGCCTGAGTCCTCTTTCCTTTCCATGTAGCACCACACAGATCTCCTGGGTTAGTGGAAAATATTAGATTCTGATCTGCACTTCATCCCTTTACCAGGCCGGGGGGTCTGCAATGCACTGCCACCATGACGACACCATCACTGACTGCCCCTCTCCCCCTGACCCTCCAACTCTCACCCAGTGTCTTCCCAACCACAGAGGATATCCACTCATCTGACTCATTGCTCCCCATCAAGGCAGCTCCTGGCATGCTGCTCCTCCTGGAGGGTTGTTATGCATCCATCACACCGTTCCACCTGCAAACCCTCCCCTCGTGCCACAGCTGCTCCAGCAACAGTGAGGATCTGTGACTGCACACGAGGCTCTGGTGCCACCCGTGTGACCAACACACTCTGGGCACTCAATTTCTTCCTAAAAGCACTCTTCAGTGTACCACTCATGACTCATGTAACTCACCCATGAAGGCCTTGGGGTTTGTTGCAGGGGACAGTGCAGCAGGGGAGGTGTCATTGAG
The DNA here is from genome assembly GCA_013401135.1 of Cettia cetti. Lineage (NCBI taxonomy): Eukaryota > Metazoa > Chordata > Aves > Passeriformes > Sylviidae > Cettia > Cettia cetti. Next base: position 70,135 of record VZUI01041474.1, on the reverse strand, counting down.
ACTTTTCTTCCTTGTGCATCTCCAGGAAAAGCCTAAGCAAAGTCTAGAGCTCCCATTCCAAGAAAGAACACTGGCAGGGTGGAATTTCAAAGTTACCATGCATCTTTTTGCCATTTTGGCTGGTATCTGAGCAGTAGTTTTCTCTGTGTCCCTGGGAGGTGTAAAAAACTAAGCATGCAAATGGAAACCAGAATATGATCACTGCTAATTTATGAAATCTGAGTTATTATAAACAATGCACATTTCCCATTAATCTCATAGAAAACATATTTTGTGTTAGAAAAGCAGAGTAATTCACAGTTTCCAGGGCAGCAAATTTATGAAATTGAAATATAATTTGAATTCCAGTAGGAGTAACAGATAAAATTTTCACAATTTATTTGGCTAAAATCACATTTTCTTCTTTTAACTCTCTTATTGGATGACTAAATAATGGGTTTTTTAAGTTAACTTTTGATCACTAAAAGCTGTGTTCAGACACTTTGCTACTCTACAAATGTTAGCCAGGAGCAAGAGCTTTGTTCTTGTTAGGTGTGACCTTCCTGTGGGAAGATGCCTCTTCCATAACAGTAGCATGCCATACATTTTAGGCAAGCAAGGGTTTGCCCTTATATAGCCTTGGAAATACCTAAATACAGCAGTGTGCTATGAATCTGCTTGAAAGGGAAACCTCAAACTCCCAACTTGGAAATCCTGACTTCCATCTGTCATATCCTAGTAGAGGCGAGCTTCTTTTCAGGCCCTCCCTTCCATAATGTGGAAGGTATTTATTAGATTTTTCCAAATTAATCCAGCCCGGAGCTGGTTTAATAGTGTCATATTCTGCTAATTACACAGTCTTAACATTCAATGTTGCTGGCTGTGAAATGTACCCAGCCCCAACATCTCCATTTGATGGACTTACTTGATGTTTTGGCTGCTGCTGTTCAGACCCATCTGCTTGAATGGCATTATGCCCACTCATCAATTGGTTGGACCTTTTCATTACAATATAGATGTCTATCATTTATGAGTTTATGCTGGTTTTCCAGCACTAGACTCAACAGCCATGTAGTGAGTGCCTCATGAAAAGCAAAAGGCGCACACAGTGACACAAAACCCTGAAATCTGGTTTCATTAACAATGAAGATAATACAGTTGAGGTAGTTGTATATTTACATCATTCATTGGGAATCATTTATCAGCTGCATTTATGCCTTATTCTTTCTGTTTTGAAAGACAATTTATGCACAGGCAATTTTTCCCCCAGCCTATTCTTCTCTGAGTGAGCGGTAAATCTGAAAACACGTGCAGAACTTTCAAAGTTTCACCTCTGGGTATTTGTATCTGTTTCATCATGAGTTATTTTTAAATTCACATTCAGCTGTTTGCACAGACAGACTGCAAGAGGGGAATCTGTAAAAATGAATAAATAATTAATGTCCAATAAAGAGTAATTTGTTATGAGGAATGAACTTCAGGCCAGTATTTGAGAATTTGGACCTTCAGCTAAAGAATATTTTTTCCTGAATGTTACCTTCAAGAAAATCCCTCCTGAATAAGCATTCACAGGCAAAAAGAGAGATGACTGTAGACAAACTACACAGCCACTTGGGACTTTATTTCACGTTTATGAACTTCATTAAAGACAATTTACAACATCTGTGGATATTTTCAGAGTTTTTGCAGAATTCATTTTACTTTATTTAAAAATAGACACCATTTTTCTAAATGAAGGATCAAAATTTTCTATCAACTTAATATGTTATGTTAAGTGCTAACCTAACATAAATCTGAAGACAAAATAGTGATGTGGAATAAACTAATAAAAGAAAAGCAACCAGACAGATATTATTACCGAGATTATTTTAGATGCCTCTGTACTACTTTCTGTGATGACATCATCCAAGAGACTTCAAATAGCTATTTTCTCCCCTTTCTGTTGCCTGACAAAATAGCAGCACCAGGAAAGGAATTTCAGATAAGCAGTGTCTGCTTTGTATCGCTCATTTAACAAAATCATTTCAAGCATTTTTAAGATAGACAGTCCCACTCAATTTTTTTTTTTTTCTTTTTTTTAGGAAATTCACTATATAGATAAGGGAAGGCTACATGAAAAATCAAAATATGGGGCAGGAAAAAGGACTTCTGAATAGTGATCCAGTTCCTTCCAGGTGTGTCAACAGCAGTATGCCAGCATTTTGTTTCTGTGGTTTTTAGAGCCTGGTGTTATCCATGATGTTCATGGAGAAATCCAACTTTAACAGCGTTCATGTCACCAGATAAGTCTGCTCAGTAACCAAGCCTCTAGTCTTATCCTTTTCTCTCTCTTTTTTTTTTTCTCCACACAAACACATGTAACATTCTGTAAGCTCTCAGCCCTTCCTTAGCAGTATTTTTATGAAAGGCCCCGTGCCCCGTGCTGGGACGATGGGGCAAAGCCCGGTGTGGATGGGCACAGGGTACCAGGGCAGCTCCCTGCCACCTGTGGCTCCAGGTGCTCCCAGCTCACACACAGGGGGGGCACGGTGCCCTTCCTCCCATGGCAAAGTCCCCCAATCGATGTGCTGGGGGTACTTGTGCTTGCAGCTTGTCAGACACTGTCATCCCAGGCGTGCGTGTGGCAGGGGGAATGCACACGCTGGCTTTGCTCTTTCTCCCCCCAGAGCAGGAATGGGCAGGACGTGGGCTATTGTTTGCTGTTGCTCCCCAGGAGCTGTGTCAGTGTGCACTAAAACCATTTCAACTGTTTATAAACTGATTTTAAGGCTGGGGAATTTTCACTAAGGCTGGGTTTTATGGGCTGCAGCCAGTGAATTATCCTTACCCCACTCTGAAAGTCAGTCTTCAGCTGTCACAGAATTCCAGAAGTGGCGGTTTTGGGGAAGAGTCTGTCTAAAAGTGATGACACTGTCTCCTCTGGAAAGTCCTCTTTGCGCTGAGATACTACTGAAGAAGGAACACTGATTTCTTGCTTACACTTAATCAGACTTGTTGACATTTAGATGGAGGAAAAAAAGTGGCTCCCCTGAATACATTAATGGTGTAGAAAAGAAAGATATAGATTACACAGGCCCTCTATAGAAGCAAATCTTGCATGAAATTCTTGTCATTTGATTAATATCTCAAATCAAAAGTCTTACCACATTGCAATCTGGGAATCAAGCCAGCTAAGAAACTAAAACATATATTTTCAGTATAACTGTGTTCATAATGACAGGACCACATGGTCACAGTTTCAAATTAAATAAAATCTGTCTATTACTGTCCTTTTTCTAGGACACCAGGCAGTACATTTAAAAACAAGGCAAACCACATCTGCTTGTAGAAAGAAAGATACTCTTTAGGGAGCTGGTGATATAGACCTGTACAGTTCTGGAAGTTGGAATACAGTGAGGTCCCTTTGGGATTTCCACTTGGTGGGGCAGGGAAAGAATTACTTCCAATAATTTTGCTCTTCTGAAAACTTTGAATCACGTTTTTTTAACCACTTTTTTATTTTTTTTTAATGGATGTGTGCTAGACTGTCTTACTGGCAAAACCAAGTCTCATCAACTTATCACATACCTGTGCAACACTGCACTAAACCTTCCTAATTAACACCTCACTTCTAAGTATTCACCTTGCTGCTAGGCCTGCAGTTACTACTGCCTTCTTTTGCTGCTGCCCAAAGCACTCCTATTTTGGTAAACGTTTCTTTATATATCAAGCCTCATGCAGTTTGGCACTATTAATGATGATGTTATTTACGCAGTGCCCTAGGAAAAGAGAAGGAGAGAAGCTGCAAACCTCTGCTCCCTCTCCCTCTGCACACTCACTCCAGCAACAGCCCCTGCCCAGCAGCAGCAGTTCCGGGCAGCCCAGGATCACATGTTGAGGTTTGTGCTGAGGCTGTTCAAACACAAAGGGATGCTTCTTTCTGCAAAGCAGTTATCCTGCTCATAATCACAGCCAACTTGGAATTTCTTTCATGTTCCCCTAGTGGTGCTTTATTCTAGCAGGAATTAGTTCAGTAACTCAGAGAGCTGTATGGAGAACAACAAGGGCTGCATTTGAAATACCAAAACCTTAGAATTTAAATTATTGTGCAACTATAGGCTTGCATAGAGGAAAGAAATTGTTCTAAGTAAAGATTGCAAAAGGAGACAAACCTGGACATTGTAGGATTTTTTTGCTTATTTAACTTTATATAAAGTATGAAAATTAATGTGACATGGATCACTTGTTCCCTCCAGAAGATGCTTTACAAGTCATAGATTCTATATGATGTTGCTGTTGCTATAGTAACTCTTTTTTATGGCATAGCAAATACTCATACAAAACCTTTTGACTTTTAGTAAGAAAATTTGCATTCTCAAAATGTTTTCAAGTAAACTTTATGGCCTAAAAATAATAGATTCATTGTCTTTCCCTTTTCCCATCTCTCTCAGCTAGATATAAGCAATTAAAATTATGCTTCCTTGGTCAAAGACTGACTCTGTGATCTAAAAAGTGATTTCATCTCACAGCCATATTTTATGCAATCCGTAACTTTAAGTACATTCTAGTGAGGCTTCATATGTTTACTACTGATGTAGATTTCCCTCTTTTTTCCCCCTTTCTTTTTTTTTTTTTCTTTGTTAAAGGTGATTAATTACTCAAATGCAGTGTGAACCATTCACTTAATACACGATGTGTAAGCTCAGTCCTTTTTATCTTCCCTGTTTTGAACACCCAACCGATCAGTTTTACCCCACTGAACTAATGCAAGACAAAAAAAAAAAAAAAAAACCTCAATGGCACACACTTTGGATAAATACCTCTGCACTGTACATTTGCCAAGAGAGCTTCTAAGATCAGCTCTGTAAATGTCATGATCCTTAATGCTATTGTGGTATAACTGAAGAGCGTTCCTTGAGCCCATTTGGCTGGGCTGACTAGCGCACTTTGTTTTCCCAGGAGAAGAAAGCAGAGTAGTAAACCATTTTTGCAGAATGTCATTCTCCCACAACAGTTTATGAAAGAAACATCTGTGACAAGAATCTTTAATGCTTTTCTCAAAGCCAAGTTGACAGTAAAAGAGCATTGCTAAAAGTGGCAAATCAATCCCATTCCACTCCTTCTAGAGCAGGACACCTAATTTGCTATGTATCACATGTATTTTCTTCGCATGTGCTGAGAGGCTGTGACATTGATGTGGTGGCTGTCGTCCAAGCTTCTGTTGAATAAACACTTTGGCCATATAGCAGGCACACTGGCATGTTTAGCAATGTCTGTTGTCCAGTGTTGAGTTTACTTCACCCCAGGGAAAAGTTTGTTTAATTTTTAGATTGCATTTTTAGGATAAAAATGCTATCTTTGAAGGCTGATTTGAAAACCATGGGGGATTTTTAAACTTGGCTTGCTTAGTAAGGGGTTTTGTACTACCTGGAAACACAGACGTACAAGACAGAAGAAAGTAACAACAAACACAGTTGGGCAACTAAAAATTATTTCATTACTGGGCTTGTGTTGATTGTGATATAAAAATAAGATGATTCTGCCAAAACCAGCCACAAAAAAAAGGTATCTAGATCTGAGAGAATCATCTTTATATTTAGTTAGTTAAAACATCTGAATGCTTTTACTGACTTTGGACAATGAATCAAAGTTCTGGTGAATGTGCACTGAGGAAACTGAGAGCTCAGCTGTGAATCAAAAGGATCTTCCTTAAGTTACTGTTGTTTTTTAAAAGATGTAACATTACTGAAAGTTTTGATTGCCCCCAAGGTAAAGTAAATCCTTAAATAAACTTCTGATGTCTGTTACATTTAAATTATTCTGTTTCAAAGCTTTTTGCAAAAGAAAGCATGAACACGTGGACCAAGCCATGCAGTTATTCAAAACTATCAGATCTTCCTCTGAATCCCATGGGAGTTCTGGCTCAGGCTGGAGTTCCCAGTGTAATGAGATGGATCTAGATAGTGAATTGACAGCTCCAAGAACCTTTCCTGGCAAAGAGATGGATATCCCCACATCTGAAAGCTGAGTGAGGTTAAAGGCTGGAGTGACAGGGCTGTAGTGAGAACACCCACAGTGCATAACAATGGCAGATGGCTTGTACCTCGCTCATTGCCAGGGGAACGGTGGTAAAACTGCTGGAACACAAACTTAGAACCCAAATTTTGCACTTCAAATAAGAGAGCCCTACAGAGGGCAGCCATAAAAATGTCTTATGTACAGGGAGCTTTCTGAATTCAGGCTCTGGCACTGGAGATGTTGCATGTTATAAAGTTGAGAAAGTTCCAAGTTCCAAAGAAAGTCTATTTATTCCCTCAGTTGCCATGGATAACACTTGTTTGTATACATCTTTAATGACAAAGGAGTGGAATTGCATAAATAGAGGGACCGGAATTCAGAATATATTCCAAAGATATATAATTGGCATCTCCATAGTTGTTCAATTAGTGATACTTTATCAGATAACCAAGGCAGTCTAAGTTCTCCTGAATGTCCCCATGAAAGTCAGCTCGGTGACTTGTGGGCAGAGTGAAAAGATGTGGAAGAAACTCGAACACTAATGATATTTAGAATGATAATTCACAGCACCACGGAGAAACAGAAGACAGACTCACCCTGAGGCCATGTGAATGGAAAGCAAGGGTAGTTTCCAAAGCAAAAGGCAGACCTGAAAGATTTAATCCAAATGAGAGCAAGCCACCTGTTCTACTAAATGCATTTCCTCCCCATTCTTCCTAACACCTGCCTTATGCAGGGGAGAAGGATTTCATGTCTTCAGGAGGCACAGTTCTGCTCTCTTTTTTTTTTCAGGAAAAAAGTGCCTCCACACAGTGAAAAGTGTCCCTTGCAATTTTCAAGCTCATTTGAACTTGAAAATACTCTCATCTGACTTCAATGGGACAAATCTTCAGTAGGGCACGCTTGGCTGGGCTGGATGCTTGTTGAGAAAACCAGTCTGCAACCACCTGTCGGCTGCTGGGTCCTTTTGTGAACATTCAGCTCTTTGAGAATAGGACCCTATTTCTGCATCTGTACAGCTCCGAGCACATTCTGTTCTTGTGGAAGTGTGGAGCTCCAGACACTACCCAAAACATAAGATTATTTTAAACCTTGCAATAGATGCAGTAATACACAAGAAAGTAAATAAATCCCTGCCAGATTAACCCTGAGCCCTGAATATGCCCAGAGTACAATATAAGCAGGTAGTTTGAACACTACTGGGTTTTTAAAGTGAATGTAAATGGTGCAGTAGATAACAAACTGCTTTTTTTTAAACTTGCGTTTCCTTTTGTGTGCTCTCCTCCCATATAGTTGATATCCAAAACATCAAAACACAATTTCATTTTATTTTCCAGAGTTCATTTACTTACGCTCAAAGGCTTTTGTTACAAAGAACAAAGCACATGTGTCTAACAGTTTGACCCTTCCTCCATCCTTCCCTAGGGGCTGCAATTAAACTTTCATTTAAGTAGTTATTTGGTGTGTGGGATACTGTGCTAAAATACTTTGAATCAGTGGTTTTTGTAAGGCCCCCAGCTGCTCTGTCTACAGCACCCAGTAACTCTTCTGATCACATTGGAAAGGCTGTGCTACTGTTGGGTATGCTTGGGAGGAGTGATTATTTAGATAGAAGAAATTAAAATAGAGAAAGGATTCTTTTTAGGAAAAGGCACTGACTGCAAAGGACAACTGGAGTGTGTATTATGTGTCTGTCCATTTCTTGCCCATCATTTTGTTTCTGCCATGGGAATACATCAAAATATTGGCTTCCTGTGAATAAGGCACTTATTCATGACTTAGGACCTTGTAAATTCCTTATGTGATTGTGTTAAAATGTCCTTACATTTCCCATGCTCATACTAGATTTTTATGTGTGCCGGTGCATTCTCCCTGCCCCTCCTCTGGTGCCACTTTACATGCACAAAAATAGAAGATTTGTTTTCCTAAAAAATTTGCATTCTGAAAAAAAAGGTTGGTTAATTTGCAGCAAAATAAGGAGGAAGTGTCTTGTTCCCACATATACCACCTCTTACCCCCTTGTCTTTGTCATTATTTTCCATGTTTTGTAAGAAACAATAGTCATATTTATTTCTGAATTATTCTGGAGTTGTTCCCCTTCTCTCACTGCACCCTGTTCCAGTTTGGTTGATTTTCTTTCTCATCTCATTAATTTCCTTGAAAGCATTCACACCCAGAGCAGCTTCATCCACTAGTCTGTGGCTGCAAACCAGATTCCTTTGGAGAAAACTAAGCCTAAAGCCACATGCCAGCACCAAAGTGGTACTTGAGTCACACAGGAGGGCTGCACCACCAGCCAGTCTTCCAGTGCACAGCTAATACATTCCTTAAAGAAAATTTTACATCACATGTGCAGTGGAGGCATTCAAGCCAGAGGTCCAAACTCTATTTAATTAAAAATAAGTCCTGTGAACCACATGAAATGGAGTTGTAAGGAGCCGAAGCACGTATCAATCCAGTTTACAAGATCTGTTTCTATTGCAGGGAATTTCAGGCTAATTTAATGTCTATAGTACATGTAATGTCTGCCAAGTCTGCAGCCTCCCTTTCAGTGGGAACACTAAGAATCTCTGTGCCTTTTCAGGTTACTTGAACAAAGTTTGAGACTTCATCTCCACAGGTTCACAGTTTCTGGCAGGATGAAATACCAATATTTTCATACAAGCTGCATTTCTTCAGAAATATAGCTAGAACTCGTGCCACTCATGTTGAGATATAAATCCCTGTCTGCACAGCAATACCAATAACAGTTCTTCCCAATTGTGCCAAAATGTTTTTGCATTGATATTGTAGTTGTCAGCTCATATGTTTCCACCAAATGTGCACTCTAGGACTAAACTGAAACTGAACTGAGAATATTCTAAACTTTTGGAGGCGGGGCAGCCATTTGAATCTTGTATGTGCATTCCATGAAGGGCTTAATCAAAACTCAATCAATTCCCACCTCACCAAGTTTAGAAAGGGATTAAAATCCAGTACCAGATTTGGATCTGAATTTTGTGCCTGGGGCTTATTTCGGTTATCAATTAGCTGTTTCGCTTGTGATGTATCAAAAGGCAGTAGCATATAGGCTGTTGTTTAGAGATGTACATAATGTAGCTTTAAATTTCTTTGGGAAACTAAACAAAACCTCTGGCCTTAGGGCTGCATGTTCAAATGCTACAGTCCCATAGTGCATTACACCAGTCAACACTTCTTTTCAAATACCACCCGCATAACAATTAACCTCACTTCAACCTTGAGGTCTCTGATTAGTGATGGCCTATTGTTTAAGTTCCATTAACATAGCCCCTGTGTTGCCCTATTCTCACTCAAATGGACTAATCAAATCAGTCACCAAGGACTTAAGCTCAGGGTCCAACTTCTTTAGTAAGCAGCAATTTTCAATTTAAGTAGAATGGTGGATGTCATCAACACAGTCAAAATTAGTATAGCTCTGACATGGAAAACATTCTTAATGATCCCAAATTTGAGAAATAGCAAGGGGCCAAGCAACTTGCAATATGAGAATTTCTATGTATAATAGAAAAATTACAATATCAATAGAGCAGTCAATGCATTACCTTCTACCAGACAAGGCTCTGAAAGGACAAACCTCAATCAGATTCCATTTAATTTCAAGAAGCAAATGCTGTTTTGAACCAATAGAAATAAAAACACGCTACAGCATTCATAAAATGTTATTTTTTGCTACCCACACCATATTTATTATGCAAAAAAGGAAAGAATTGTTTATTTTTCCAAATCCAGTTACAACGTTGTTATTCTTGACGTTCTTCTTACTTGGATTACACAACTATGTTTTCATTCACATTAGCTGATACTTGCTCTTTCAATCATTTGGAATTAAAAATGGTCTAGTATTATTTCTTTGGATTATTTTAAACAATGTCTTAGATTTCTGTCAAGGTATTGAATGATTGGCGCACAAACCTCTAAGAAGATACAGTGGAAAAGTCATGGAAAATACTTCACCAGTAGAATTCAGGGCCAAATCTTCAAAAGGCCAATACAAATGTAACAAGAGTTACTGCCTCATCAGCACAGATACCCATGGTGCACAGGCAAGGAATTCTTTGATTTTCATGCACATGCAGTTACTGCATGAGCAGCACATATATTTCCCAGCCATTCATATCTTGCTTTTCCTTGGATAAGCAGCAAGAAGGCAAAGTGGGAAGCCTCTGGCCATTGAGCAGGAGACTGAGGACATCAAGGACTTTCAAAATGGAGCCTTTGTGGCAGATATGATTTTTCTGTGATTATAACTGGTAGTTCCTACCCAGCTGAGAGGAACCTATTTTTTTAACTTCTTGCCATCTTGTTTTCTTGCCAATTTGTTTCCACTTTCTCAGTCTAATACTTTTTCAGGCCATGGTGGAATCATACTCTCTCATCCTCTCAAAATATGATGAAGTTGCTAGATAATGTTCACACGTAGCTTTTCTTTTATGATCATCTAAAACACTGTGCACAGAATAAACACTGCCAGACACATTAAGTGTTTTATTTTTCTGCTTCAGAGAACGAAATTTGGCAGAAATACTCCCTAATTTAAATCCAGCTTTTGTCTGCCTCATTGCTTTACACACCATGTAGTGAAAGAACTGGCTTCACACTGCTCCCACACCACCAGTCCATCTGACTGACAATAGATCCAATCTGCATTACATGGGAGGCCATGTGAGTGGTCTATTCTGCTCCTCCATCTCCACCGACAGCTGGAACTGGACTTGGAGCAAATACCAGGAGAATTTGCAAGATAGTCCATTTGGAGCACATATGCTATAAATTCACCATTGCTGCAAAATGGCAAGCCATAGGCCTCATCTACACAGAAGTTACATGAATTGAAATTAAAACCAATTTAGTCTAAACCAGAATGAACTGTATGAATGCTCATAATAATTTTAAATCATCTCGCTTCAGTTTATCCAGCACCACTGGCTTTCCCCAACAGACAATCAACCGAGTGCAAGAGAAGCACAGACACTGCCAAGCAGTCTTCATCTTTAATTGAAGTTACTTTAAACCTCACCTTTAGCCCCACTGCTGGTAGGGGCTCTGCCTTATTGGCTGGGGCTGTTCAATCACAGCTGTCATTCAGAACTGGGGGGGATTCTCCCAGTTCTTCAATTCTTGCTTGAGTTACCCACAGTCAGTCACTGCCTCCTCTTTGGAGGACTCCAGAAGTGGCACCACACTTGCCCAGCGTTGGATCAGGTTTGATCCTTGCAGTCCCTCAGTGAAGGCACTGGGGCAGCGCTTCTGGAGTGGCAAAAGCTACACGCATTCTCCAGCCATTGTTTTGGTCACGTTACCCCTGGGCACTGACCCCCTGCCTGCACTGCCTCCTGTTGCTCTTTTGTTCAAGAGAAAACTTGTCATTTAGAGGCTGATTATTAGTTTTCTTTTCTCTTCCCCACCCGGAGTCCTCCTTTTACTGGATCATCACCAGTTTTAGAAGAGTTGCCCCTTTCTAAAGAAAACAAAACAGAATAAACAACCTCTTTCCAGTCCCTGCCAGAGCTCTCTTCTTTTCACCAACATCCATTTTCTCCCAAACAAAATGAAAGGACAGGAAGAAAAAAGACAGCTTCTTCCCTCCCTCCACAATGAAACAACAAAGAGCACAAACAAAATTAAAATTAGGCATTTAAGCTGATTTTCGCCACTTAACTTTTGACATGTTTTTGCAAATTTTGTTCAAGTCCCCTCTGAAGACTCAGCCAGTGAAACCCACTGTATCAAGTGGTGTTTCCAAGCCTTTTTTACATAACTTCCATGAGACAGCCCACATGTTGTTTGGAGTGGAAAAGGCACCTTTCTGCTAACATGAAAATTGGAGGCTATGACACAACAAAGTATCTGTCCCTTTGGGGAGAAATCAAGGTTTAAATGCATAATTTTTCAACTTTATATACCTCTGAAAATATTTGGGGCCTGATACATCCAAACTCACTCTGCAAAAGGATCTCCAGGTGGGTGATTTATTAGAAGCTAAAGCCATTGCCCAAAAGTTCTGTTCTATTTTATGCCCATGTAGCGTCGGTTCAGCTCCATTGTCTTGCTCTGAGAAGTAATTGTTTTTCTCTTCAGAAATATATTTTTCTTCCAGTACGTCTGCATCATATTCATCATCTGGAATGTATTGGGAGCGCTGCACTGGGCTCAGCTTGCAGCTGCTCCCAATCATATCCAGTGTGCTCAGAGCCGACCTGCAAGAGCCGCAGCCGGCGAGGGTGGGACCGCCAGCCCCGCCACCGCTCCTCCTCCAGTCCTTGCACCGCGCTCCAGGGACTTTGCTGCTCTCTGCTTCATTTCCAGGTGTAATTCAAAATGCCTTTTTTGATCCACAGAGCCATTCACGGCTTGAGAGCTTGTATTTCTTTGAGACGGTTTCTCTGTTTCAACATCGTGTTTCACCTGGCAGCCAAGATTGGCTGCAGTTGCATGAGATGAATAGCAATGCTGACTCTGTAAAATACATGAGAGTTTGCAGAATGACAGGCCATTCTCAGTGGATGTACAGCACAGGAGCAATAGAAATATGGGGAGTGTCTTGTTTCACAGAGGAGAAAAGAAAGGATTTGTTTCCATTGGAAAAAATTAATATTCTTCATATTTTTTTAAGAATGTCATGAAGTGCAACCACTCCCTTGAAAATATTCTGCAGTAGATTTGCTAAGAACTGTGCTCATATTTGCATTGTGGGTTACACCAGCAGTTGTATCTTTTCCTTAGAAGCTGTTAGGTTTTTTATTGGTCTCACTTAGATCTGAAAAACCCTGAAGAAAAAAACATGAAACTCATGAGATGTTACCACCATAGGCAGTCATGCAAATAGAATATTGACTACTGGAAACAGAAGATTAGAATTTGATTTACTAAAGGAATTAATTTAATACAACAACAACAACAAAAAGAATACACTATGTGCTAGTCAGGTGCTGCACACTTCTCCACTAAGACCTGCTCCCCAGGTCCAGAAGAAACTCTCTGCACTGGTCTATGCAGCTGCTGTAAGGGTATTCCTCCATGGCTTTGCAATCATCTTGCTTCTCTTGGGATTTATCTCTGGTTTCACAGCCTACCTAACTGAGGCAAGGCACAGATGTTGCTGTAGTACACTCAAGATTCCCCCTTCTGCATAACCCCAGTGCCTTCTACCTCCAACCAGTATTTCCTTTACTTTTCCAAGGAGTACTCGGGTCTCTCCACATGTCCTTGTTCCCTTCTCCCCCATTCCCAACTTCCCACTGCTCACCTTGAGGTCTCTCACTGTTTTTGTTGATGTGGCAGTCAGCCAAGGATCCCACTTAACTAAGAGAAAAGTACTTTTCTCTGTTTTAACCAAACTATATGTGTTGAGATTAAATTACCTGGCTGAGTCACAAAATACATAATATCGTCGATGGCTGTGATTTTACAGCAGGTCAAGAAATATTCTGTTGTTTCCCTATAGGTGGAAGGTCTTCATTACTCTGTCTTCTTGACCTAGAAGAAAAACCCATGACTATAAGAAAGATTGAGCAGAGGACTTAAGAGCATTTCAGAGGACAAATGGAAAACTAACAGTTTTCTTTAATTATTTTTTTTTCTTTTTAACAAAACCCTCTTAAAAGAAAATTGTATCCTTTTCATGGTTGTAACAAGCTGTGACATCACTTAACGTGGGGTCATGTTTAGAACTGGCCCAGATGCTCATAGCCCTGTATAGGATACAGTTCAAGCCCCTGAGTTGTATAATAAGCTGTGCCCATTGCAATAGTTTCAGCAGCATTAAGTCAGCTCAGTGAAGATAACTGAACATAAGAAAACATCTTTTCCTCAGTTAGACAAGACTTAAGTGGAAAGGGACAGTGAATCCTGAGCACTACATACAGCTAGTGGGTAGGAAGCCATCTGCTCCACTGCTGCTGGCTTTCCTGAGCCTGGGGACCTGAGAGATGCCCCAGGCTCCTCAGCAGCAGTTGCTAAGGAAACATTTTAGGGAACCTTTTTCATAAATTCATAGTAATCTCCATTTCTCAAATGTCAAGGCTAATGACTCACCCTTTGATTGCAAATGGGATTTACTACCATAGAATTGCTGGCAGCCTTCAAAGCTAAATTGTATTTGTCAGCATTTGAAGACTTTTAGTACATTGGTTACCACTGCTCCCCTTGAGTGAGTAGAAAATGTAGATACATGAATATCTGGCAGAATTCCCTCAGACATATTTCAACCCTTTCCTAAGTTTCCATATAGGAAAGCAGACAGGTATTGGTGTCTGAAGGACTCCCACAGCAGAGAATCCCCACAGCAAAGCCTGTGACTTTGGGGGTTTCTTGCCTGAGGTGCAACCAGCCTTTTCCTGGGAAGCACAGACACCATCGGGGAGCTGGGACCAGCTGAAAGCTGTCTCTGGGGGTGACCAGTAGAGACATGCACCCTGCCTTTCTCCCCAGGGGTTGCTTCTGCTTGAAGGCAGCTGGATACATCCATGGATTTTCTGCAAGTCATGCATTAATCCGTGTCCTTGATTTCCACTGATTAATCATTCTGGAAGTCCACAGTTCTATCCCTTGTGCATTTTGGTTTTCACCTGAAATGAGACCAAGAATCTGACAATATAATATTTTGTAGCTTCACTATTCTTTTTCTACCAAGTTTACAAATTCACCCCAAGACTTCTTTCTTCAAAGTATTTGAGAAGTTATCAAAAAATCAAACTTAAAGGATGCTATCTATTACTTTGAAGGCAGTGCATATTTAGAACAAGATTCTCTCTCAAGTGATACAGACTTCACTCCAGATGGATCTACTTCCAAGTTAAAAGCTTATAGCCCGAAATACAATTGCAAAAGTAGATATTTTAACTCCAAGTACTTTAAAAATGCATAAAAGAACCTCAAATAAATACAGACCTAACCTCAAACTTTCTGTAAATTAATTTTTGGGAACACTTCACATTTATATAAATGCATACTATAAATCCATTTGAACAATTGGTTCATACTGCATTTAACATATTTCCACTTAATATAAAAGCTACAGAAATAATGTACTTTGAACAGAATCATATTATAAATCACTGTTACTCATGGAAATCCCTTCTCCCTGGAATTGTCAGTGACTGGTGTATGGAAGATACTGATGAGACCAGCTTGTTGTCAGTAGCATTGTTAGGGGGCACATTCCTTAATAGGAACTTAATGCACTTAAAACACACAGAAATTCTTTCTGGGGAATACTTGTATGTTACTTTGAAGTGTTTCCTGGTCACCTTGAACACCATTGTCCAAAACAGGCAGATGGAGTAAACTCTCATCCAAATTTTGCTTTCTCTGTCTAGGGAAATGATATCCCTCAAATGCATTTTGTACCACTCTGCCTAGAGACATAAAAATTTTCTTTCCTGTTGCATCTGGCTACAGGATTTTACAGTGTAGATTTGCTCATTTTTCAGCTAAAATTAGCCAAATTGCCAGAATACACATCCTGTCCCAGTACAGGTACTGGGAGAATGCTCCACTCTAGAACTCTTTTTGCCTAGAATACAGAAAGGGGAATTCCTGCCTCTAAGATGCTGACACTGGTGTTTCTAAGACCTTTTTTTTTCTCCATTGATTGGCTTTTAATTCTATACTCTCATAGAATTTTGCTTTTACTGATACAATAAAATTAACTACTGTGCATGTAGAGGTGGTCTTAGGCAGTTTCCCCTCAGTTTCCAGCTGGCTCTATCTAAAATCATGATTTAAAGAATAAAGTTAACTCAGAAAATAAGTCTCCAAATCTTGACTGAAAACATGTGGCCCCAAAATGTAAATGAAAGATGAACAAACATCTGCATTATCATACTGTTTACCAAATGCTGAAATCAAAGTCCAGCCTATGCACTATTTCCTCTTTCTGTAGTCAAAAGGTCTGCTTAGTTATTACACAAAATAGCAAAAACTTGATAGCATATTATTTTAGTAACACTGAGTGTTCTCATTCAGCTAATGATTATTTACATCATTTCTGACCAGAAAAAAATATCTTAGGCTGACTAGAAGGATGTGTCTTTTAGTTTCAGACTCATCAATACCTACAGCTTCTGTAGGTGTGTGCCTTTTTTTGTGTGAAGCAAACTGCCATGATGCTGCACCATGTACCACAGCAGCTCTGAAACCCTGCCTGATCCTTTACTTGCAAACACCAAGATAGCACCTGCACACTTAGTTGCATGGAGCCACAGTATATGTGACTGTGGTTTAACTTTTTAAAAGAATTGTTTTCTTGGTTCTATTAAAAAAACAGAGATAGAGATTCTGGGAGGTTATGGCCAATTTTATTCTCATATAGTAAATGTGAAATCCTGAGGACTTTGAACATTCCATAATTCAAACAAAGTTTTATTATTTCCTGAAATGCAACAAACATCAGAACATCATCTAGGTAGATTAACACTTTGTTGTCTTGCTTCTTAGAGCACTAACAACCTGATCTATCAGCACAATACACATTCCTAATGCTCCCTGTTCAATTGAAGTAGGGAGTTTCCTCTAATTTTGGCAAATGATATGCTGAGAGAAACGTTACTTAACTCACCACACAGCCATAAATCTGCTTTGTAAATCTTGCACTTTTTTGGAAGGCTTATTGCTAAAACTTTTGCTTCAGAAGCACATTTAAGGGGTTTAGATTTAATAAGGTTAAAAACCATCTGAGCATTTTGAGACTACAAAGAAATAATATATCTGTAGTGTCCCTTGCGATAGATTAGAGACAGGACTTGGTTGCAATAATGAATATAAATGGGATTCTTTATTAAAGCCACTGGACAGAAGCAGGACTGTAGCTGTGCTCTCCAGCTCCCAGCTCTCTAACTGCACACAACCTATGCTTTCTAATAGCACTATGCAAGTCTCTCCTAAATCCTGGCCTAGATTCAGCACTTTCGGAAGGGATTGCCAAACTCCGTGAAACCTAGCTGTTTAAATTGTTCAGCAGTGGATACAACTTCCAGAGCGTGGTCTGCCAAGGCTTGCACAATCCCTACATTTGCATGCACGTGAATTAGACAATGAAAAGGCTGGAGATTCTGCAAATGGGAATAGAAATCTCCTCCATGCAAAAATCTTTTTGTTTTCCCTGCAAGTTTAAGGATAAAAATAGGTCTGGGACTTGAAAGCCTAGATATTTAATTTCTTTAATGCTATTTTAATTACAAAACTAACTTGAACAATAAATGTGTATATACAGCGGAGAGAGGCAGACACCTCTCCATATGCCACAGCCAACATTATAGGCTTACTCCAGGTGTTGGGGATTTTTTCATGGAGGCTGGACAGGGAAGTTAATGAATGTTTATGGCTTTGTACTGAATCCAGAGCATGCTCAAGGCATAGACAAAGTAGGTAATGCTCAGCTTTGGGCAGAGGAGAAAGGAACCAGATCCTTGACCCTGAAAAACCCATTCCTGTGGATGCAGCCCTGTGCTCCTTCTCTTCCTGTCAGGCCAAGGGAAGCTGAAGACTTGTGGCCCATTGACAGGCAGAGAGATGGAGCAGAAATATCCCCTCCACCCCGCAGTCTGGTTGCCCTCATCCTCCCAGCCCAAGGAGCACAGAGCTTGTGCAGGGGCTGCAGTGCAGAGCTGGGACAGCCCACGATGGAGGGAATGGAGTGAAGGAGGATGTTGGCTAGACTGTTCAGTCTCTCCTCCCTCCTCAAGCCTCACTGGCTCCTCTGACCTCCCTGTTTCCACTCTGCAGTCCCAAATCTGCCTTCACTCTGTCCTTTGCCTCTGCTGCCCCCTGCCCCAGCCCAGTGCCACCCTCACACTCTTGCTTTGGGTGGCAGACACAAACCCACAACCCCTTCCCTTCAGGGGCTGGGCTGCTGTTGATACATTAAATGTGTAAGTGTGAATCTCCTTTGGAGCAGGTCCATCATGGTATTTTCAGACCACACTCATCATTAGGGATGATTTATCCAAGGAGCAGCAAATAGAGTGCCTTTTCCTAATATTTTGAGGAGTTAAGGAGAGTGTGTTCTCTGTGCTCAGACAAGCTGTCTGGACTCCAGCCTGAGGAGTATCTGCCAGAAACTCCAAGATCCCTGCATGGAAAATAGACTGCTAGAGTCAAACACATTCAGTTCAGCTTCAGAAACTTCTCCGGAAAGGGCTGTGGCAGACATTCAGGCTGTGGCACGATTTCTGTCAAAGGGGTTGAGGCCTCTTTGTGCCTGCACAGCCACACACCTTCCTGGGACAAACCTCCAGAGCCTTCTCCAGCAAGGGACTCGATGGATGAAAAGGCTGTAGGAATGCTTGAGGTGTTTAATATCACAAAATAGGGACATAACTTTCTTATTTAACTGACAGGGAGATGAAGACAATGGGCTTTGGAGGAAGGCATGTAGTGGAAGACATTCAAAGGCCTTTTACTTGTACACTGCTGACTGTTGGTAGTAGGGTTATCCTGCAAAAAGAAAAAATGAAAACAAAAGCAAAACAAGCAATCAAATCCCAAGACTCCCAAATTAGAGAATGCACATAAAAATGTTGCTATGGGGCTTCTGATATATTCCCATGATCCCCTTCCTCTTTCTCTCTCTCCTCTCCAATACCAGTGCTCTAGTCCTACTCTGAGCAGGGGATCAGAAAAAGCAGGAGGGTGCAGTGTAGGTGTGGGATCTCAGGATATCACAAGGTGAAAGGGTGACACTGTCTTCTGATTTGAAGAGCTTACTTGAGGAAAGCCTATGATCACATCAGTGGGCCACATGTACCAAGTGAGTGTTGCACATGTCAGTATATTAAACATATGTGGTTCCTATTTCCTACGTTAAAGAAGTACAGTTTGCAAGCATCGGGGGTGTGTTGTTATTTCAAATGAAAGGTAAACGTGGATTAAGGGTATTTGAAGAATCCCATAGTCTGATGACAATGAATACCTGCAAAATCCAACTTTGATTTTAAAGTTTTCCCAACGTTTAAAATGTCTGCCTCACAAATTGGTGTGGGACCTGGTTTCATTTTAAAGGGTCATGGAAACAACCAGAGCAGCAGGAACAATAACAGCACCCTTTTAGAAAAATACAGGAAATCTTTTCAGCCAGATGCACTGCAGCACTGGGGCCACCATGAAAGTCTTGCAGTTAAAGAAACCTCACAACATCTTCTAGGCAAAAAGGGGATCATCACGTCTCCAAACACTTCATCTTGCATTAGAAATAATTCTTGCTCAGGAAAGCAAAAAAGAGCCAATAAAATGTTCCAACTTCATTCCTTTATTGACTTTTTGTTGCCTTATGTTATTAGTAAGAATTTACAACCTAATTTACAGTGTAAGGTTTCAGCATGGACTATGCTTGTATGCAATTTGAATTTTAAAAAACCTTGGGGCATTACGAATCTGACAAAATCTTTTAAGAATTAAAAGAGTTTTGTCTGGAGCCAGATTGTGTAAAAAGGTCTCTAAACTCGACCTTTATATTCTTGTGTGAGAGAAAGTAGAATCTCCTGGGCATGTCATGATTGGGGGTTTGGGATATGAAAATGAGGGATTTGCATGCTGCAAACATTGCTCATGGCAGGGTGCAGGTAAAGAGCAAGGGGCTGGCCACTTTGAAACAGAATTCCTGATTTGCAGGCCCCATGAATACACTTTTAAATGCCAATTTGATAGGTGGGGAGGCTGTAGGGAGGCATGGTGGGACGAATATCAGAGAATAGTAACATTATCACTTTCTTACTTATCTAACAGGGAGGTGAAGACAATGATCTTTGAACCAGTGAATGTGGTGAAAGACATTCAGAAGCCTTTTTTACTTGTACACTGTTGACTATCGGTAGGGTAATTCTGTAAAAAAAAAAAATCAAAAACACACAACCCAGCAGCCAAAACCCGAGGCTCCGAAATTAGAGAATACACATTAAAATGTTGGCCAGAGGCTTCTGATTTGTATATTCCCATCTCCCTCTCCCTCACTCTTTCCTCTCCAATACTAGTGCTGTATTGAGTTGGAAACATATAAATGTTACATGTAAGATGCAGCCTTACTGTTGCATCTTTATTCAACATCAACTTCCAGATGGGAACTATTTTTCATGGTTCATAAAGCCAAATCCAGCTGCTACATTTGGACCTACATAAGGAATCCACATTTTATTGCCTTAGCAGTGCATATAAAACAATTGCTGTTGTTTCATTAGTACTGGTGCACCTCACATTTCTCAATACATTTTAGATATTTAAATTTTTAAAACTGTATTTTATAGTTCCTCATTTAGCTGTGCACCGTAACAAGATCCCGCTTTTACAACATTTTCTAGATATCTAGCATAACTGAAGGAAAAACTACCGTGGACAAATGGTATTCAATATAGCAGCCATATATTCAGTTACTTACTACGAGTGTTCAGACAATTTCCTATGTAAACCACAATGATATTAAATACTTCTGGAATCTCAGCTTTATTAAGAGACAGGAAGTGCAAACTCAGGAGTCTTTCCCCTCCCCCTCGGCTAATCTGACTCTTTGATAGTCATGTGTTAGGAATAACCATCGAGTTGCTCCTAACGAAAAATATTCCCACAGCTAAGAGAGAATTAACCCTTGTGAAACCTCAAAAGGGAGAGTGGAGTCCATGTGTTCACACAGAGAGAGGGAGAGAAAAACATCCCCTTTAGGAGGAAGTTTATGCCAGCAGCAGGTCTACGCAACCCTCACTGCCAGCTCTTCGATGCGGGCATAATTCATTTGCATTTTAGATGGCATTGTCAGAGCAACTACAGCACATGCATTGCGGAGGAGAATTATCCAGCCTGGCAAAATTAGCCATCTTTGTGCCTGCCTGCCTGCCTGCCTCCCTCCCCGGCGAGGAGCAGCGCTCCGCAGCCTCGGCCGTGTGTGCTGGGGCCTCGCTGCGCTCCCTCCGAGCAGATGTCAGGCTGCTCGCTAGAAAGCAAACAAACCCCCACAAAACGCGCCGAGGTGGGACAGAGAGAGTTAATGCACGACTATGACAGAGAAGCAAGTTTGCTGTGAATTGGGAAGCACAAACTATAGTAATCCCCACCCTGCTGAGTGGCTTCCCCAGAGGTCTGATACAGTGCCAAAGCCTCTTACGCATACTGAGACAAAGCTTATTTCAAGCCGAATTCAGCTCCTGAAGCCACCATACTGCTTCCTGACAGCCTCCAATTGCACTGCCTCTGTATTTGTGTTTCCTGCTGTTTATATTTACTTGTTCCCAGAGCCACAACAGCTACAAAAACAAATAGTTGCTATTTGCAGGGCTCTGTATCAACACAGGTAAAGTGCTTCACTTCCCTTTTAGTTTTACAAAGATTGTGCAAATAGGCTTTTAATACCTCAGAGAGATTAATTTGGTAATTATAAACCAGTTTAGGAACACATGCCAAACAATTGGTCATATAATCAGCATCCTTGTTTCAGAGTATTAGCGTGGCTGAGGCAAAAGGTTTTTAAACCGTAAGGGCTACACAAACACTCCCTTGATTATATTGCTATTATTTCCCCATTCCACTGAGACACAAGCCTGAAATATCACTTTTTTTTGTTTGTCAAGTCCCTGTGGATGCTCTCCAGATCTGTGCTCCTGTCTCTTTGGCCCCCGTGCAGCTATTGTGATGGAGTCTGATTTGGGCAATGGAGATCTTGTTTGATATATTTATTTAAAGAATCAGCTTAAGGAAGCCTGAGAGCCATCAATTCTTTTAATTAACTGCAGAGAAATGATTAATGCTATAAATGTGGAATTGATCAGGAAAAAATTATAGTACATAGGATTTAATATGAGTTGTTCCACCAATATTTAAGACATTAAATATGATAAATATGGTTCTGGGTAAAGTGTTCATAGCTACCCAAGTTATTTATGCACCTCAGAAAATTCCCACCACAAACCACCAGGGCTGTTAGGCTTCTAACTGGAGGGGCGCAGTGCCTTTGAGGTAGAAAAAGTTGCTTTTTCAAAAAAAAACTCCTCGAGGAATGGGTCCATTTCAGCTGTACTGCACTTCCTAATCCAAACCAAGCAGAAAAAGTTTCAAAGCATTTTATTCTGGCTTTATCTAAAAAGAACATTTTCATTTCAAAACATTTCAGTTTAAAATTAATTTTGTTTTATTCGCATTGATGTTGTCTTAAATAATGCAGAATTTTATTTATCAGGAAATTTTTATAAATACAGATTATTTTGTTGGAGGTCAGAAGATAGGCCTCCAAGCCTTTCCTTTCAGAGGCACCCACACTGAAGGTTTCCTCCTGGTAAAAAAGAAGCAAAGAAAAGCGAAGAAAAATATCAGGCAGGGAGCAATTCAATCTGTTGCCATTCCCCCAGTGCTCCTCTCTTGAAAATGGAACCAGTCAAGAAAAGTTCCTGAACCTTAGGTCTGTTGCCACTACTGCCTTTGCACCTCCTAAAGTATGTTTGCTTTTTATTTCTTGTCTGTCAATCAAAGCCCAGCGCAGGGGTAAGCAGAGAGAATCTAACCTGCACATCCAGCTTTTGTGATTCCCACCTGTCACCTCAAACTGCATCTGAAGAGCTCTGTGGTGTGGCAGCCTTCCCAGATACTGCAGCCACGTTAGCATTGTGCAAAAAAATCCTTTGCATTCCCTGTGATGGCTGGTGTGGCACTGGGGCTGGGAGGGATGGAGGGGGGAAGTGGAGGAAGGGGTGACCCCGTGTTCCAGGCTCAAAGGCTGCTGGTAGAAGTTGTTGGAGTTGTCCACCCACCTCTCAGTGTCTTTCTCACCACAAAAAGAATTAAAAGCTGAGCCAACAAATTCAGTGACACTGACTTTAATAGACATCTAGAAGACAGTACTTTTAGACCTCAAGCATGCAGCATCAGAGATAGCATTTTTGGGGGGGTATTTTTTTGTTGGGTTTTTTTTTTTTTTTTCTCTTCTTCATTTTTTCTTTTTATAATAGCTAGTCTCATAATTCTTCCTGTCCTCACTTCCCCCAGTCCCTGGGGAATGAGAGTTATGGAAATAACAACTCCTGAGACCATTTCCCAAGAACTCTGTGCCTTGGTCCACAAGAAAGGCAATGCCAGATCCACCCACATCCGACAAGCAAGACATCCTGGAGCAGTTTTAACAGGAGATGTTAGAGAGATAGAAATGTCACTGTACTCATGTACAGAGCATGGATCCACACATGGAAGGCTAAGCTCCCTCCCCTGGGAAGCTGTGTGAACTTTGCCCAGTCTTTTCCCTGCGTTTGCTTTCCCCTCAGGATTAGTCACCACCCAACACAGGGTGGGAAGATCTGTCAGAGGCCATTCTCCCTCTGGACAGCAGTGTGGAGTTCTGTGGCTCTCAGAGCCTTTCCATGACCCACTCACCCACCACTGCAGACTCAGTGGGGACAGAAGGACCACCAGGAAAGACTTGGCTGCCTGGGGAGTGGATACACAAAGGGCTGAGTCTCAGCTTCTGCCCAGGGCTGCTGCCCATCTGCAGCACAGGTAGAAAGGACCACAGTGATGACCAAAAGTTTCAGGGACACTGACAGCTGCCTTAAGAGGCATGAAGAAATAAGAAGACCTGAGAAATGTTTCAGCCTCATGTAGATCTCAAAGTAGACCCCCTGAGAGCTTGGGGGAGGCAGATTTGTTGGCTGGTGGCATGAGACACAGATGGGTTGGAAGAAGACTCAAAAAGAGGGAAGAGAAAAAGCACACAAGGGAAACCAGCAGCTCACCTGAGCTCCTAGCTGGGGCACTGGATGATAGTGAATGGATGGTGTGTTACAGAGTGCCACAGGCTTGACATTGCGCAGGGGACAGTTATACAATTAAACACTCAAAATCCATCTAAACCACAATTTAAACAGCCTTAAGAGATCCTTAAGAGAGCAAGCCTGTCTTCAGAACATACAGAGCTAAGGCTCCCAGGGCTCCCTGACCAGTCAGCAGCTCACACACTCCAAGCAGAAAGCCATCGATTGGGGACTGCTCTCCATCCGTGCCTCCCTGTCTCTGTGACCCCACCCTGTGGGAGAGGGGACATTCAGAGAGGACAGCAGTGGCCGTGGGGTGCCACAGAAACAGCGGTACAGCGCATTCCAGTGGCCCCTGAAATCGAGGTGCTCAAGATTTCACTCTTCCATTGGATCCTCAGGCTTTTTATAATTTCAGGGATGAGACCAATTTAATTTTTATAGAGATGTGTAATCCACCATTTCAACGCGCTAATTGAAATAGGCTGACATGCAGCTATGTGCCCTAGGAGCCTTCCAAAGCACATATCTTGGCACTTTCCACCAGAGGCTGAATGACATGGCTGGAAACCGTACCAGATCCTCTGTGTTTACAGGCCTCTGCTTCAACATTATTATTTTGATTGCTGGCTTTACCAACAAACATCCAAGAGGCAGACTCCGCTTGGAGAAAATAATAGAAAGCAGAGCTGAAACAGATTTTAAGAGGTCAAAAATCAACTGTACCTGTGCTATTTTTGACAGCTGTTTATTTAACCACTTTGTGAAGTCCTTCAGCAGTGGAAATGCACACATTTTCCTAATGCCATCTGACCTGTTCTTTAATTATGACTTTTTTAATGCCTAACCTAAATTTTTCTTTGGGTAATCTAAGTTTATATTTTCTTATCAATTAAGGGGGAAAATGTTAATTTATTTCTTTCTTTTCTTTAGCACCTTTTTCTAGGTATTTGAAGATTTTTAAGCTCCCTTCTGTATGCTATAAACAGCCCCCATCTTTCCAATTTCTCTGGTTCTGACCACTTGGCTCAGGATTCTCTCCTTTCATATCTGTTTTGGGAATTAATGCCCAAAGCTTGCCCATGCTGAGGAAGGTAGAAGGATGTACACACCTGTCTTTCAGGTTACATTCATTAAAAGAAATTCTCAGTAGTACATTTTTCTTTTTCACAACATTGTATCATTGAAGATTTAAATGCAGTTTGAACCCCTCATAACTTCTCTATTATTTTCTTTAGAATCAAATATTTTACCCCCCATTCTGCAGCCAACTTTTCCTCTGTATTAGAGTAAGTACCTTTTATTTTCTCTCCACAGTGAATAAATTTTTTCTGATCACTTCTCCAATCTCATTTCCAGTTCCACTCTCCAACATACCTGCAGTTTTCCCAGGCTCACGTTCTTTGTGGTTGTAATGAGTACAATTGCTTCTTGCACCCAGGACACTACTGCCACTAATCAGTGAGCACAGATCATGGCACAAGATCCTGCTTGGTACAGATTTCCATTTGAACAGTCTCTCATCGATAACTGATCTCCAAATATATTTTTCCAAGTGGCAAAACATCCATGTTATGGAAGGTTTCATCAAAACTATGTTTTCTTATCTTTTTAAATTAATTTATCAAGAGTTATCAAGAGAGGGAGAGGTTAAATGGGGGTTGAAGTATTTGCAATTTTTGCTATAAGACATTTAATAATTCTTGATGAGGCCTGTGTGCATAGTGAAACAGTCTCAGAAGTCTTACTTGAAGCCAAGTTCCCCAATAATGTCCCTGGACCAGTAGAGCTGCTAAGAATATCCCCATGACTCCAAGTGACATGAAAGTGTCACTGACTCATGAAAACTGACTCATACTCTGAACTTGCGTGGTTCCATCCCATCTTTTCTCTTACTTTTACTCCTCAAACTCGAACTTTACTCTTAAAGATGTGAACTTGTTAATAATTTTCAATATGTTTTATAGACACTTGATTAGAGCTTCAGGCTGCTGAAAGCGTGAGGCACAGTGTGTGTGAGCTACGCTTGTGTCTGTAGGAGCCACTTGCATGGAGGGGTGCAGGTTACTGGAACCAGGACTCACCAGCTGCCTCCTCTGCCTCCCATTGCAGAGGGCAGGACAGTGCAGGAAGGGGGCGAAAAGACAAGAGATATTCAAGGTATCTGAAATGATAGGAATTAACAAATACCTGTCTACTAGCCATAGACAGTGTGTGATTTACTGAAATCAACATTTCTTGCTTTTCTGAAAAAACACAGAGCCCAATGAATGTGAAATATCAGTAAAATAAAAGCTTCCAGGAGCTGGAAAGGGTCACAATAGAGACCCATGATAGGAGCATGAAACACACGATAGGGTCAAAGACAGAGCAAGCGATGCCAAAAATGGTTTTTATCTGTGGCAGTTTGTGTTTTCAGACCTCATTTCTCCTCTGGGAGTGTTTTGGTCGGGAGGGGCTCTGCACAAGCCGTGCAGCAAGGATGGAAGCACCTGCCTGCACGGGAGGGCCTGCGCCATTGCAGCAGATATCCAGAGGGAAAACAGATTTCCCTGCTCCCAGTCCAATTGTCGTACAGTCTGTGGCATTAATAGCATAAACAAATGTCTACAATAGCCCTCGCTCTTCTGCTTTGAAAGAAATAAGAAAAGACCTTTCTGAAGCTTCGAGGGAGAGAGACAAGGAGGGCAGAGCAGCTTCCCTCTCGCTCCCCTGACTGATGTCACCATTCCTGTGGCCAAAACATGTTTGTTGCTAAGCAACTATGTATATATTACACTCTTCTGCTTCCATTTGGGATTTAACATATGCATTTTCACTTTCATCTTTGATGCATACTTACATTTGTTTGCAGTGGGTGCCAGAGTGAATGGAAGCTGTCCAGTATGGGATATGCATAAGAACTGAAAGGCACACACGGTGATTTACCAATGTGCATCATTGTTTCGCAGCACAGTTCAATGGGGAACCCACTGAGTGCCATTCACCAGCAGTTGGGACAATTTTTTCATTCAGGATTGATGCTGGTTGCTTTATAGCAGCTATTGGTTCAAGAAGTACAGCAGTTCTCAGATGTCATGAGGAAACAGTGTGGGGATAGTCTGACTTAATTATTGAAGATGGATTCTTTCTACCATGATAAAAGAGATCCCTTCTTTCACCTGAAATTTTCTGGTTTATGCATAAATCCACTTTTTTCTACACCTCTCCCAATTACTTGACAGGCAATTTAAAAAAAAAAATCACCTTTTCCTTTTGAATTGCATGCAGATGACCCAAATCAGTAGCACCCATCACTCGCATTTTTCTATGAATCAAATCTATAAAGAAATGAAAAATGGCAAAGAGAAAAAGAAAGCAGGATGAGAGAGTTCATTTATATTAAAAACATTCTGTAACAGAAGAAAAAAAATCAGTTTTAAAAAACCACTCTATTACTCTGTAATGAAATTAAAAGAGAATGCTATTAGTCATGTCTGTACATTTATCCACATTGTGAGCTCAATAATTAAATTAGAAGATGTGACATGGAGTTTGCTAAACAAAAATCCAAGCTATAACGGAAAGGCTTTGGTATTGTCTCCATTAATAAGCATTAAAGAACAAAACACTGGAGGAATTCTTGCAGTCTAGATCATTTGGGTTTTGTTATGCTTTTCAGTTTAGCTTAATTTCCCACTGGAAGTTTCTCTCTAAGTGTAGTCCTAGGATTATAATCACACAAGGAAAAAAAAAATACTAAACTCTGTTACTGGTTTTTCCTACTTTCTCCTCCCTGGAAGCCAGGACAGGAGAGGAAGCACAAAAAGGATTCAAGGCAAATTTTACACCAGCCACAGCTGTTACAACCTCTTCTCTGAGGGAGGACTGAAGGTTTTTTCTTTCCCCTGAAGCTCGTGATAAATGAACTTATAAAAAAGAATGTTATATGTAAGCAACTTTCTTGCCTGCTTGTATGCAATGATTCAGGGCTATGTCAGTTGGAAGAAAGCTTTGCTCTAGGTGTGCACTTTGGGTTAGGGTATGGCAGCTCTCTCCCATGTCCTCCTCTTCCACAGAAGAGGGGTAATAACTCAGTGTTATTATATGTGCTGGCCCCTTTGGCTTTGTGCATTTTCTGCACCCCAGATCTGTGCAGAGCCTAAACCTGGAGCAGTGATGGCAAATCCATGTCATGGAAGAGTTCCTGTTACACTGCTGGATGGGACAGAACAGGCTGCACTGCAAGCAAGTATCAGACTTGGCAGTCAAAAAAAATTATTTTTTTAATAAAAGAGCTGATTTGCAAACAACCAACTGCACTACACCCTTAAACTCTCTTGAGTTCAGAATCAGCTGCTGTTTGAAAGTTGCCTTCATGCAGGACAGTCTGCATTCAGCACTGGCCTTGGGGCCACACAGCAGCTCTGCAGGTAACAGAACTGGTGGCACACATAGATCACCTGAAGCTGATGCTTGCCTGAGTTAAACTGTTCCTGAGAGCTGCAGAAGTGTCCCTGCTTTCCCCTGCCACTGACATTCTCCAAAATCTGAGATTCACAGCACAGCTGAAAGACTGGCAGCAGTTTCTACATTTAACTTTTGATCTCTGGACATTTTGCCATCCTTTATAAAAGAGCTGCTTTACTAATTCACATTCCTGGTGCATTTGAGTCTACCCAATATTAAGAGACTGTGGCTAATAGTTTAATAATACTATCTATGTACATATATATTTCTGCCGCAGTATCTAAGAGGATGACCAAGACTCCTTTTATATTCTTAAATTTACTTCAAAACTTAAAAAAACATTAAGTATCTTCAGTCCATGTTATTTTTTAGCCAGCTGAGAAGCATTTTAGTAATTTAAGTTGGTATATCCACAGTGATATGACCAGGTCAAAAGAGCAGCATCTTTGGTCACAGCTGAAGCTTGGGCTATTCCAGAGGCACATCCAAAAGCATCCTCCATGCTTAGTGAACATACCTCTCTCTTCTCCAAATTAGCACATCACCTACCAATAAAATAACAGCAATATTTAGAGCACCGGTAAAGGTATTATTTCTTCCATTTCAGAAGTCATCCTGAAATGTTCAGCTGCAGAGGTGTTTTTTCATTTTTTTCCCACAGTGTCTACATTTGGGGACTATTATGAAAAGCTGAAGCTAACACAGATGCACACATTCCAGGGATTCATGTGAAGTCCTGCCACTGCAAGTCCAACTGAGGCGAGGAACCTTTGTGGACCTTCCAGGAAGCTTGTGAATTTTGTTGCCAAGTTCAAACAGCTCTAAAATACATAAGGAAATGAGATCCCATGGTATTTATACGAATTCCCATGTCAGACATAAACGGCTACCTTTGTCTACTGTTCAACAAGAAAACAAACTTGCATGAATCTTTCCCAAATGTAGAAGCAGTTATACCATTATAGTGCTAAATCTGGCAAAAAGTGCATAAAGTGTGTGTGCAGAGACTGCTTTGGAGGGATAAATGTGGTGTCATGACACTGCATTTTTAAATGCATTATATCTGCTGTTGCCCTCCTTTTAATGTATATTAGTATATTATTTATATACATATCTATTTAAAAGACACTCACACAAAATTAATAATTGCGTAGCACTCTAATACTTGTAACTCAGCAGATACACAGAATAGAATGCTTTTTTTGCTTCTCGTGTTTAACTGTTTTAAAAAAAAATTCTAACAATTCATCCTGCCTTTAGGAAAATATTCATGAAGCAAAACTGGCAATAGAAAAATAATTATTTGAAAAACATTATATGAGGTGAGTTGTTGCTTCCCTACTGGATGCCACTTTAAATTGAGCTAATTTGTTTTACCAGTAGCTTAAGAAAACCCCAGCACAGCAGCATGACAATTATATCCAGGTGCAAGGACTTAATTCAACAAATTCTAGGTGGATCCTTCCAGTCAGCTCAGTGGGCCCCATCCTCAGCTGTGGCTAAGAACAGATGCCCTTGAAAAAAAATACCAAACAAAAAAACCTCTGTAATCACAATCCATTGGATCTATGAACAGTGAAGCTGAAATATGTAAAAAAAAAAAAATATAAATTATATTTCTATCTCCAGAGTATCAATTGAAGCATGATTGAGAAACAAGAACATCTGAAGAAATAAATCTGAGAAAACAGATGCTTTTTGCACTATTGTTACATTACAAATGTAAAAACAATAGCTTGTCTACAAAATAAGAGTGTGGTTCACCAGTTCTCTAGGATTTAAAAGAGACACCTGAAAATCAAAGTCAACTCTAGCATTACTGATTTGGGAAAAATTTAATAAAACAATCAAACTGCAGGGTTTGCTGTTTTAATTGGTCTATGTCTTGACATAATAAAATTCAAAACATCTTCAAAGAATTCAGGGAAGATTTTCACACAAACAAGCACCACATAGGTATAGATCATAATACAAAAAAATTAGATTTGTAGGGGGTCTTGATCCTTTAGGAGCCAATAACTGCACAAGTATAATAATTTTCAAGGTTCATTTTTGACAACCTACAGAAACACAGTAATGGTCTGTTCCTGGTTGAGGCAAAACATAGATTGAATTCAAACAGAAAGATACTTTTATAACACTTTGTTTACATATCATTTATTGCAATGGGTTAAGACCAGGAAACAATTTACATCTAAACCCACAGTGCCACATGCTTATTTAATTGCTGAAATACTCCCAGATGTGTACATCTTTTACTGATTTGTGCACAATGTACAGTTACAGTCAATTATTGTATTAGCAGGAACAACAACTAAAGTTCATAAATGCATTTGTATCAAAAATACTGCATATGTGTATGCATGCCTAAATGAATAAAGATGGGGGTTTTTTGGTACTTTGCCTTGTTTTGTTACCATTTGTTATTGTCATCATAATTCATATATTCCAATTTTTGAATAGTATTGCAAAAGATATTTTCTCTCCTACAGCTTTGACAATTAGGAGTTTACAAAATACATCCCAAAAATGCTGCATTTTGTGTTATTAAGAATTTCAACTTTAACTAACACTAATTAGAGGTATACCAGATGACTCTGATTAAACTAGTGGGTAGTGCTTATTCAGATTTAATGTGAGCAATCTGGACATTTTGAAAAACAGCCAAGCTGGGCTCAAATAAAAACCTGCCAAAAATCCAAACTCTGAATTCAGTCAGGCATGTAAGACTGGTTCCCATGAACATTAAAAGTAAAATTAAAATCAGTTGGAAGTCTTGGTTTCCTTCAAATGAGAGAACAACCTCCCATACCCTCAAGAAATATTTCTGCCCTGTACATGCTGCCCTTTCAAAGCCAGCTCTCAGCACCCAGAGCAAACCAGGGAAGAAGCAGCAAAGAGAGGTTACTGGTTTTGTCGAGTGTATCAGCTCTGACACTGCTGGATGCTGGATTCTAGGTGAGGGTGGAGGCAGATAGGAAGAGGGCAGCTGCCAGTTGAAACACATTTTCCAAGACTGTCATCCAGAAATCAGGAGACATGCTTTTCACTAGCTTTTAATTTGAAACACACTGTACAGAGACATATCTTATTCATCTGAACCTTTGAACATCTGATGTAAGGTGAGATTTAGGAATCAAACGTAGAGGGGCTGAGTTTTCTGCTGGTGTAAGATGACATAACCACTTTCAGATAATGGACTTGTGGCTGCTTATACGCACATTTGGAATTTATAGAGTCCCCCTCTCCTATATTGTTCACTTGCAGTGCATGTTTTCTATTTATGCTGGAATTAACTTGGAAAGCAAAATCATTATCTAACCCACTGTGAGATAGTGTATCTTAACTAGTGTTCAAATGCAGCTAAATCCATCAATTTGGGTAAATTTAAGCACATAAAGGTCTCGGGTCAAAATTCATGGGTATTCATCTCTTCTTCCACACATACCTCCAAAATTCATGGTTTCAAAAGGGAGAACGCTGAAGATTTAAGAAAAGGAGCACTTTTACACTGGCTGTTGCTGTATGGTTCAAACTCCTCCAGGTGAGCTTATTTTCTAAAGCTGTATTTCTTTAACCCAAGATGCCTAAAGACAGGTAAGGACACTACAGATGTTAATCCAAACCACCCTGGGCATATTAAGGTTTGCTGAAGCGAAAATGTGCTTTGCAAGGCCAAAGGGTCAAATATTTAAGATGTTTAAGATGTCTATTTCCTACTGGTGAACAACCAAATTATTGGATTTCAACAAGGCTTCTAAACTACGCTGTTTGAATAAGAATTATGCTCTCAATCAGCGTAGTTTTTAAAGGATTGTCACTGGGTTTTTTAAGCTCTATTTTAAAAATAAATTGCCACCTTAAAAGGCAAGATCTTGCTGTATTAAATGTTAATTTTTAAGGAACTTTGGGTGTATGTTTTGTGCTTTCTTTGAATGGTAAGAACATATTGGAGACTCTCCACCTTTAAACCTTTTAATTCAGTATGCAAATATCAGTTCAAAATTGAACAGGCACAGGCAGGAGATTTTTTTCATCTGCAGTACTTTTTAACAAGTGAAATTGCTGAAAAAGCAGTTAGGGGTAGATATTTCCAAACTCGTGTTTGTATGAAATTAAATTTAAGTTCTAACTCTGGTTTGAAAATTCATCTGTCAAATAAGAACATTTAACAATAAATTCATATCTCTAAAATAGGTTTCACCAAAAGTACATAGCTGTTGTAGGATTAGCTTTGTACTTATTACTGTATCAGTCTGTTGAGGAAATGTTTTAGAAACAAAAACTGGAATATTAGTAAAAATAGAATATTATTAGAAATTAAGTTACTCTGTATTTTTCTGATTGATTTCTAAAATAATTTTAGCAGTCCTCAACAGTGCAGTTTATTCTTACACCCAACACTCTTCCTAGTATCTATTTTAGCCTATAATCCACAATGGATGATTACATCTATAATCATTATTGGTCACTGGTCATTAATTTATTTTAGAGTACATACCTCTGTGGGCAGTAATTACTGCACAGCCTTCAAAGAGATATCATTAACAAAATGAGAAGACAGAAAATATGTTAATTACTGTAAACGTTCTACTGGTTTCTCCCTGTAAAAAACATGCCTGGAGATTAAGATCGTGTGTAATTTTTTTCCTAAACATTATCATGTGACTTATAAGAATGAAAAATGAATACTGTTACAGGGCCAGGAAAGAGGACGACTTGCAGCAATTTCAAGTTTCATTTTAAAATCTTGCAAGTACTTTCATGAATCAAAATGAAAATAAAAATTTCATTTACTTTCAGGTAAAAACTTCTATGTCAAAGTGTGGTAGAAACAAGAATTTTTCAGACACTTTATTTATGCACAATCCACTACCATTGAATCCACCCATGTGTAACTTTAACTAGTGATAGTGGGTTGGATGGTTAATAAACATTGTATGCCTTTGCAAAAGGTTTGCTGTAGGTAGAGGTCCTTGTGGGCTTCATAAACTGATGGGTTTCACTGGTGAAAATGCTGCTTGCCCAAACTCAGTAAAAACATTTTCCAGACCAAATTTTCAGCAAGAACTAAGATTTGATGAAAACATTACTTGAATCTGCTACATAAAGTTTTGCTGTCCCATAGCTTGGATTTCAGAGCTGGCAGTTTTCAAAACCCTCAGAGAAGGTTGGGTGAAAGAAACAAACCAATCAATCAAGGAAAAAAACCCCAAAGGTAGGCTCATTACATTTCTTGACTCATTGATTATTAAATGAAAGACCTTTTAGACAACTTTTACAAAAAGATAGGGAACATATTTTTCTTGTTTTCCTTTAAGATACCATGATGGTTTTGCTTCAGTTTCTCTTGCAACACAGTATGAATGGCAGTTAGGGAAACTGATTTAAATCTGAACCTGTCCCACATAAAACACATTCCCAAACAATAATCTAAACAGGATTTTCCTGCACAAGCAATGCCACCAATGTCCTACACGTGATCTTATTTCACAGCCTGGTGCACAGACTTGCATATTCATGATCTATGAGGGGGAAAAAAATTGTGTGTTGAAAGTGTGTGATCTGCATGGTGAGAAAGTGCTGAGAGAAAACAACATTACCAATGGTTCAGCTCAGTCTGGTCATCGCCTTGACCATAGACTCTTCAAGGTTCCCCAGGAAGATTTTTATTTTTAATTTGTGTGGAGAATAGGACAAGGAGGTAATCTTTTACACATGATCAAGAGCGCACCAGCAGAGACAGGAAGGCAGAGGGTGACTTTGGATCTACAAGAATGCTCCAGCAAAAACTACAGAGTCATTCTAAATTTGTATTTCTTGGACTACACAGAAACTGAATGTGTGAATGCCTGTGGAAAAGAAAGCAAACAGAAAGCCTCATGATTGCTTACATGGGTGTGCAGGAGTCATCTGAACCAACATTTGCCAATGTGGTTTTTGAAGTATTTACCCAGCACTGTATGAGGCATCAGAGTGAATAAACTAAACTGAAACAATCATTTCCCATACAGCAAAAGTAAACACTCCATGGAAATTTGACTAGAAAATGTACTATGGCATGGCCAGAGTGTTTTGTAGGCCATTGTGACTCCCTTAATGCCCTTAACAAATCCATAAATTGGCTATTTAACAGTAACCGAGATAGATCAAAAATTTAACTTCATACTCGGTGTCCGACCTCCCTTCAAAACTGAGCAGATTAAGCACCATCGGCTGGTGTCCTCTGACAGCTGCACACTTGAGTGGATCATATTGACTAAACATCACAGGCTAGAAAAATTCTTAGCTTTTGAAATAACTTGAGCTCAGTTTTTAAGCTCTCTGACATAGCAGTCAAAACTCCACTAACATGATTTACAGTTAAATTAAACATAAAAACATCATCATTAAAATAACTGTGATAAGGTTAAGACTTAATGCCTCATATTCTTTCTAAAGGCAGCCAAATATATAAACACTTTGGTCTGAGGTGCCAGTCACTACATACACTGTTTTGCAGCATGCATGAGTTGCAAGCTTTCAATATTTTATGAAATATTCCCAATCCTCAGCTTGATTCGCTTTTCACCACATTCACAATTATTCATGCACTTTGTCTGTTGGTGTTTTATCTTAAATGTAAAGCTCTAGTAATTTCTCTGTTCTGTTTCTAGAAGTAAGATTACAGAAGATCAGAATAAAGTGTTTTGAATTTTATTGAATAGCCAATAAAATCAGTCTATTTCAGTGTGAGCTCTAATGCAAAAAAAAAAAAAAAGCTTTTGTACTTTTCAAAAATATTTAAACAATTCCCTAACAAATTTTTTTTCATCCAAAATTTAATCAAAATGTAAAGAGAAAACATTATATTCCTATAGATTCCTGCCTCACCACCTGGTATAACATTTCAGCCTGGGGCAGTATGAACTTGATAATTCAAATACAGTCTTAATAGTCTGAAATCTTTTTAAAATAGTTAGGTGGCCCTAAAGGTATTTTATACTCATCTCAGGGAGAAAAAAAATCCTCAAACAAAAAGCAAGCACCTTAAATCCATGCTTAGTATCCCAAATTATCTCTTAACAAATATTTCAACAATACCTTGGTTTATGCTCTATGCATCTGGTGAAAACATGTCTTTTCTCCAGTTATACTTTGTCAAAAAGTCCAGTCCTTTGTATATCGTTATTAAGAAGGAATGACCAGATTTAGTAATAAATTGCTTCTTCCTTCCTTCCTTATACCCCAGATCTCTTCCCATTTTGTATAGGTGAAGTGAAACATACTGAAATGTTCATGGATATTATCAGCTGGAAAAAGTTGTCAAAATAATAAAATACTCACTTCTTGCAAGCATTTTTCATCAAAGCATTTTACAGGTGGTTTCATCATTCCCACTTCCTCTAATAGAGGAACCAAGATGCGGATATGATAAAGATGACAAGCTTACAGGTCTACATCAATGTACACTAGCTGAGAATCTCAAATACTCTTTAAATTTCCTAACTAAAAGCATAAGTAGGAATCATCAAATGAGAATGAGTGCTAAGACAATGTCCACGTATACAGGCTTTGAGCCAAGTATCACAAAGAATATGATTGAAGTCAGGGAAGCCTGTCCTGGGGAATGCAAAGACAGGAAGAGAGAGCATCTTCCATGGGGCTCTTTTTATGAGTGATGAAGATGAGTCCTGGTTCTGATCTACCCTCAGCATGAGGAATACAGATGACAGCTTGCTACTACTCCCTCAAAAACAGTCAGATGTTTTCTGCCCTCTCCAATAGTGTCCAGCTTATTGGAAGGACATTCTAAAATCTTTGTTTTCTAGCAGATGACATTTTGCAGGTCTCTTCAGATTTCCACAGCCAAAGCCAAGCATCAAACCTTTCAGCAGCAGTTATCACAGTAGCTCTGAAGGGCCCCACACAATGAGGCACTACTTTATTGTGCTGCATTTTTATACTCTTGTCTGTGCTTTGGAACACTAGGAAAATACCTGAAAAATTACCCTGAATCTGTTTCCTTCCTGGTGAAATCAAGAGGTATTACATCATCTTTCCCCATTTCTTAGCATACAAATTCCCTTTCAAGTTCCTTCAGTGGCTTCCCTTTCACCTTTTGTATCGTATTCTAGTATTTCATCTTTACTTCAAGGCACCACACTCTACCAGTTCTTCCTGTGTGTCAGCTCCCCTTTCCTCATAGTAAACCTCCTGCTGGCTGTGCTCTTCTCACACCACTCTTCCTAATGCTTCTCCATAACCTGCTCTCTTGATTTTTCTTAAATGCTGACACTTTTACACAGAAAATCCATTCCAGCTCCTGAGCACCAACTACTCATTTCCACTGAATTATTTCTATACAACACTTCTTTTCAAAATTTATAAAAAAGGTTTAAATGTATACTGCGGAAAGATATTTGGGGGTTTTGTCTGTTTGTGAAAAGTGGGTTTGATATACAGTTTAAGACAATTATGGAAACTACAGAACTCACAGGAAAAAGAACCCAATAACTGAGGGTGCTGCATTACAAATATGCAGATTAAGGTAAAATAATATTTGTTGGGGAAAGCAGTGTTTGCTCTATGTTTAAAAAAGCATTGGCTTTGAGGTAGTCCACATCACTTGGGGTTATGACAGTACCATGAAAATATCAGTCGGGTACTTGGTAACACTAGGGTCATTCACATGTAAGGGAGAGAAAACAAAAATAAAGTCACCTATTATATCATTGTACAAATCCATGCTTCTCCTACATTTTGTACCCTGTGGTTAATTATAAGACCTCCACCTGGAAAAATGTCTTAGAACTGGAAACTATGCAGAGAACAGCAATAAAGGTGAATGGTTTCTATACAAGGGATGGCTCAGCCAGCTAAGGCTTTTCATCCTGGAAAAGAAATGGTTTAGGGGAAAAATTATGAAGGTCCCCAACAACTATGAGGTAGAGATGAATTGCTCTTTCCTTTTTTCAGTGCAGGACATGGTGGCCAAAGGAAACCAGTTGATCCCAATTCAAAACAAACAGTTCTTCATTCATATGTAGCAAAATTATGTCAATCCTTGTCAAATGATGCGGCAGAAACAAAACTTTCCTGGGTTCAAACCAGGCTTAATAAGTACTTGTAAAGAGAGCTGGAGAGAGTTAGTAAACAGACAAGCCACAGTGGTCTTAAAGTCCCTGAGCCAGAATAGTTAGAAGCCAGAAAAATACTCAGTGGACAGATTTTACACATTTGCCTTGAGCATGCTGTATAATCTTCCCTTGACAAGCAATTTTGGCCACTGTTACAAAAACAGTAATGTTAGACAAGCCCTTGTCTGAACTACTGCAGTTGCTCTTACGAAATTATTTCTGACCACTATAGAAAAATACTCAGGACACACTTCATGTTTCTGAGCAATTCTACATCTTGAAAAAGCATTAGCACAAAGGGTGACTGAGATTTTAATAACAGGAGGCAAACTGAATATAAGTCGGTTTAGAGATAATCTCACATGAACAAGAGTGCTTATCTAAACCACTCCTGTATGTTAGATCCAATTTGGGTTTTACACAGTTTAAGGCTGACTGGCGCTCTCTCAATTTTGTAAGAGGTTATTCCTGGGATCATTCAGAAACACACTGAATGTAGTTGAACAATCCCTTGGCTTTGAGGAAAAGCTGAAGAGTTGTGAGGAAGGTTCTGAGTTGCTGCTTACTCTGTGTCCTCAAATATTCCTGGGAGACTACAGTGGAATAAGATGCTGTCAGTGACCTTTTGGAAATCTTGGCCAACAAAAAAAAAACATAGGCTGCCATCAACAGCCACATCACTTCTCAGCGTTCTGTTTGGCACTTAAGTGAACAAGTACCATCTCCTTTCTTGTTGCATACAACAGCAGATCACCCTATCAGGGATTAATAAAGAATAATCAAGCAATAAGTTATTGCCAGAGGATCTGGAACAGATTTCATGGGCTGACGAGACTTTGGCTAACATACAGCACTCACAACACTTGGAACATCTCCTGTGTCAACGATTAACACTTCGCTGAACATTCTGAATACATAAGGTATTTCATAGGCAGTAGCTGACCTTAATGAGGGCAAAAGATAAGCGAGCTTTTCAAATCTTAGGGGAAAAATGGTCTGAGAACACTTCAACCATGACAATATCCTGAGTCAACACATTGTGCCTATAGAAGCAGGACTCTACAAAAATCCCTTTGTGAAAGGTTTCAAAATACCAGTGACAGCCAACTTTTATACACCAATACATAGAAAAGTCTTGGGGTGTGTCTGTTCCATGGGGAAGATGCACACACATCCAGGCCTTCACTCCAATAAGATTTGGGAGCATGCCTGCCATGTAAAAGGATGTGCTAACTGGAAGCCAGGAAGTGTAGC
Source organism: Cettia cetti (assembly GCA_013401135.1). Taxonomy (NCBI): domain Eukaryota; kingdom Metazoa; phylum Chordata; class Aves; order Passeriformes; family Sylviidae; genus Cettia; species Cettia cetti. The sequence continues at coordinate 31,599 of VZUI01041474.1, read as the reverse complement.
ACATCACAGCAACCTCTGAATGCCTTGCAGAACATGCAGGTGAGGCTCATGGATCTTTTCTAGACTTGTGCATCCCAGAGACCCTTATTATCTATATAAGCAGTGTATGGACTGGGGTGTTAGACATATATGTTAACTGTTATTCTTCAGATACAACATGCTATTAAGATAGACATTGCTGAATAAATCCAGTGGTATCCTCTCTCAGGATTCACATTTCATCTACAGCAGAGTTACAGCCAGAGGAGGAGAAAGGGGATGTAAATATATAAATTATTTCTAAAGGGTGTTAAAAGTAGAATTTGTTACAACTAAACATATTGTAATATTCAAAATCGGGTGCTGTTGGGTATTAATGTCTTACATTTATACAGAATTTCTTACCCTGAATAAAGCCTGCTTCCTCAGGTAAATTACCATACTTAAACCTGGTAAACCTCAAGGCAGATGGAGGTACAGGTGAGGAGGGGAAAAAAAACCTGCTGAGGATCAAAATAGAGTCAAAGCTGGTTCTTATAGGTGGTGTTACAATACCACTGCTATCCCTCTAAAACAAGTTACAGATTTCTAACAATACTCTGATTCAGAGACAGAGAAAATGAAGGGAAACCCACCCAGAGGATAAGCCAGGCCTTGATAAACCCTGTTGTTAAAAGCAGTCTAATGTCCAGGGAAGGTAAGCAATCCTTCTACTGCACTCAGCTGAACTGCAAACAGGTACATTGTAGATCTGAATGCCAAGACTGCTTAAGATCTCACCCTCCTGTATATTTAGACAAGGAGATTTCTTCCAGCATCCCACACACTGTGGGATTATTCCTCACTCCTGCCCACACCCATCCACTCATCTTCATCTGCTGCGATTGGCTGAGGCACATCTTCCATCCACTCCTGTCCCTTCAGTTCCAGCTCTCTTGATGCCCTAACTTTAAATCCAAGCAAGACTATTACAGAGCTCCATTAAAAGTTAGAAAAATAAAGTCTTAGAAAAATAGAAAGAGCACTCTTTTTCTCAAGCAGATGTAAGAAAATAAAAACCAAGCAACCAAAAAAAAAAAAATCCTCATTTCTTCCCTTGACACTAAAATCAGAAGAAAATAACATTAAGTATTTACCCATCTAGTCATTCCTGCTTAGGTCTTCTCACGGCTACAATACCCACCCCAAATTACCTCCTCCTCCCTTAATCACAGCAGGATTTAGAGTCACCCTGTGGTACCCCCCTTTATAGACTGGTGGGTGAATCAATTAAATCCCCACAGCTGGCTACCCTGAAAATCCCTGCACTCAGTTCAGGCAGCTGTGGACCTCCTCTAGCAAAAGGGAAATCATTAACTCCTTCCCAACCACGTCCTGGACATTGGTTTTATAACTTATTTCATACACTGTAATCACCAATCAAGCACTCAAAGCCCTCTAAGCTAGAATAACATGAAAGCTGAAAAATACCCAAAACACTATGTTACCCCTGATTTTTTTTTTCTGCCGAGACCTAGTCTATTAATTTCCATTAAGAAACTAAACTTGATAAATAGATAACATTATAAAAAGAAAATGTAATTAGCGTGTAGCCTTGGTAGATGTAAACTTACTGGTACCCAGGAGTAATAGCAGTTTATGTGAAAACTAGAATGTTACCATAATTATGAAAATGAATGTATAATTTATGCACATAATATGGAAAATATGCAAGGTGTGTAGAGGATATGATTATATTGCATTTTCTTGTTTCTATTGATAGATTATAAATCTTTAGAATATGTTGAATCTATGCATTATTCTGCATGATTTTTGGATGCCCATGATTTCTGATAAAGTTTTTTTTTTCTTTTGTTTTTAATTAAACTCCATTTTACAACAGCAGCCCTTTGCCTGCTTTATTATGCCAAAGAAGCATATGGAAATATAAACTCTGAGATGTTACTGATTTATTTTGATGTTGGAGCATTTTGCTCTTGTGTAAACATTTCTTGTGACATGAATATGGATAGTTTCAAATCTTGGAAGAGTTCATTACTAAAGGTAGCATATGTTTTTGACTCCTGAACCATGAGGGAAATGAGAACACCCAGCTTGCCAAACAGTAAATTGTAAACAGTTGGTACACCCCTAAGCAAAAGACTGAAATAATTACTGTATCTGTGTTTTAGAGTAGCCAGCTCATTTTTATGTCTCATTTTTGTTTGGTTTTTTTTTTTTCATTTTGCTGATTTAATGTTTTTCTGCAAGGTTTGTAGATGCAGTCTAAATATATACTTGGGGCCTGCAGCATCATGATTCTAAGTGTGCAGATGTCAGCGTGGATTCATGGATTCCCAGATACCCTACGACCACATATAAAAGCCTGGCTGAAAGAGGCAGTCAGCTGCTTTGCTTCCAGATCTACTCATAAAATATGTTGGTTTTTTTTAACCTGGACTCCATCTTGCAGAGTGCCAGGCTTCTCCAGGCCATCGAGGAGTTCTGTGTTCACCACTTTGATCATGAGAAACAGAGGCCCCTCAAAATTCTGTCACATTACTCAGAGCTGAATGGCATGAATGCTTATTTTGTGCACCATCTATATGTTCTTACTGTGATTTTCCAAGGAGCCTGGCATCCTCGTGCCCCTGCCTCTCCTGAAGCTTCCCATACAAATGTTAGAAGTGTTGCCTGCTGTTGTGGCATCAAGGTCCAAAGTCATGCTCTGCTGTGTACAGGGTCACCTCCACACATGCAAATAATGCCCTGGAGAGTCTCCCTGCCTTTATGAGACAAAAAAAAAAAAAAAAAAAAAAAAAAAAAAAAAAAAAAAAAAACAAAAAAAAACCTAGAAGGATACACAGGTGGTTCTTCAGAGACACATAAGACATCACAGCTTTTTACTGTATGCTGCCATTCTTCTCCTTACACTTTTTATTGTTCCTGGTGGAACACCAGCCTGGAGTGCCCAGGCTAAAGGATGGGGTTTGGGTATGTTCACTCTGTCTTGGTGCCTCCTTGGACTCTAGACAAAAAAATACTCATCCATGACTCAGTTACCATGCTTGACTTTCCTTCTACCCTGCAATTCCCAAAAAAATAAAAAGGTATTTCACAGAGTTTCTGATAGTTTACTGGTTCAGACACATTTTGAAATTTGGGGCCAAATCATCCCTAGCATACCTGGCTTGGATTAGAACTTTGAACTTGCATTTTCACCAGCCAGGAGGGTTTTCTAACTACCAAATGAGCCAGGTATCTCCCACTTCTCTGCCTCCATGTTACCTAAATCTCTGTCTTATACATACTCTGAATATAGGCACACCTTCAAACCTCATGGCAGTGGAGCACCTAATTTAAAACTCTCACTGCAGGGCTTAAAGGCTACCAACCATAGATGAGGTCTTCCACGGCTTTCCATATACACAGTAGAATGTTGATGCTCCTTGCAAAATGCATTATCTCAGTGTTTGGATGGGGCTGAATTAGTGAATGCAGATGAAGAACAGATATAGATTTAAAAGTAGGAGAGAAAGGTATCCAATCACCCACTTGCAACCCCATTGTAGGACTGCTTATAAGCTGCATCCAGCAGTCCAGATAAATCTGTCCTGGATGTCACTATTTAAAGATCTTAGGTGCTTATCTGTCATTGGGAATCTGGGTCAAGTGATTTGCCTGGGTCCATGCAGCAGGTTGGCAGCACAGCCAGGATTAGGAGTCAAGTCATGGGTTATTGCTCTCCCCAGGGCGTGGCATTACCTCCTCAGAACACAAGTCAAACACATCACAGTCACTGCAAAGCTAGTTACAGACACAGCATGAATTTAGGAAGACTCTACACTGTACACAGTATCATAGGTGTGTGTGGGTGCGTACACCCACACACACCTATGAAAAAACCAAAAATTTGTCTAAAAGTAAGAGGTTTGCTTCCATGTGCTGGAGGCACTCTTCCCCCTGGGGAAGAAGAGAGAAAGAACAGCATGCTACAGATGTGATTGACTTTGTTTAATAAATCAGTGGATTGTCTTGGCAGACATTATGGCAAAGAGCATAATATCAGAACAGGCATGGGGGCCACACAGCCCTGCCTGGTCTCCATCACCCCACCAGCACCACCACTTCACCCAGCCCTTGAGAACCTGGAGTTAGGCAGCTTGACATGAGTTTTGCTCTTGCTGTGCAGCTGCATGGATTTGCCCAATTCAGTGTTACATTGCAAATATTGAATGGAGTACTTGCCAGGAGCAAGCAAGCATTATACAACCTCAGCACAAGCATAATCAAATCATTCTTCTTAAAAATCAAAAGAGATGGTTCAATATTTGGGCCTGGTTTCAGATTAAGTATTTTTGAAGAAAGGAAAATGGGCTCTAACATTTAGATCTGTAGAAATATACTAAATCAGGCATGTATAATAAACCTTTCACACAGCTCTAGAAAGAATTCCTTTTGTCCCTACAAGAGTTATATATTTGTTAAATTCATCTCTTGTGTAACGTTATTGTTTTCCAGAGTAGTTACATGAAGGATAAATTAAACCCGTTACCAAATGATTTTTTACAAACAAATAATTGAGGCTTGCTGAATGAGAAATAAATAGACTCTTCTATTTAAAAGCCAAAGTGACACAAAAACTGCTTCCCATATTAACTCCTTTAAATCTCTGGGGGGAAAAAGTGTCAGAGGTCAGGAAATATAACACAATCCTGCACTGCAAAGTTGCATGCTCTCTCAGCAAAGAGAGGAACTCAAGTACTAGTGAAGGACAAGGAACTGATCAAGCAGCAACAAGTTCATTCTTCCAACATATAAAGAGTAGAACATAGCTTCTTTGTTCCACATTTGTTCCAAGCAGTTATCAACCAGAATTTACTTAGGCTTTCATTCAAGTGTCATTGTGCAGAGTTATTCAAAGAGTGTGGATGGAGCAGTGGCACAGAGATAACTGCCCCATTTCTCCTTCTCTCATCTCCACATTTGATGGAAACCACTATTAAAAGTGATCCCCTTCAAGTTTTTAGGTATAGTAAGATGTAAAGTAGAACATAAAAGAAACTTTTTAAGAGAAGTAAGGTGTGTGTAAAAGTTGACAAGGTATAGAGTAGTTAGTTTGGGAAGTCCTCAGAAAGATCCACCATGCTTGTGAATTATGTTATCTGAGTACAGCAGACTTTATGGTACTTCGTAGCTTTTGGGCAACAAACTAAAATTTATTCCAAATGGGTGCAGAAAAAGTATAGCTTAAAGAGTGGTTTTAAGAGAGTCTTCACTTCTGTGAATGCTTGGTGATGTTCATTTCTTGAGCCAAACAGCCCTGCTTTAGCTCTTCTGCTCCAGCTGCTCTTCTTGGAAGTTTCAGTATCTCCTCAGCACATTCTAAGATCTTGCAACAGAAAGCCATTTCCTTTGGTTCATCTTACTAAATACATGGCTCAGATTGCATTACTATTTAGTACACCACAAACATAAATCACATCAATATAGCCAAGGCAGGCACTGGCAGGTGGGGCAGGAAAGCCTTCTCTGAGCACTCCAGAGAAGAGGAGGAGAAAGTAACCTCTAGGGGAAATTGCAAAATAGCAAACCATTGCTCCACATTTGCTCCTCATTTGCTCCTCACGACAGGAGGAACAAAACTTCTGCCTGTCTCAGATGGGCCCCTTTCCATCTTCACCCTTCTGGGTTCAGCCAACACTGGCCAACCTGAGGGGCACCTTCCTCTCAAAGCTTCTCTGTGGAGAATTTCATGTCTTTTTTCATACATACATATTTCATACATATTGTGGAGAAAGGTAGTAAAAGCTGGCATAACACAAGGCTACATTTAGCTGTGTTTCTGGTATGCTTTTCCTCCAGTTACAACAAAAGTTATCAACCCAGCTCCCTTGAAAAAAGTCTTCATCTTCATTAAAATTCATTGTTCCCTATTCTCCCCCTAGGCCTTCTTATTCTTAATTCTGTCTTTTTTTATCACTATATCTACTCTAAGTATCACAGCTCTGCTTGTTCTCCCCTCTGTTCTGTGTTGGCTTAGTCACAGCTCCTTCCTACTACTTGTAATTTGCTACAAAATAATTTATCTATCAGCTATAAAGAACACTTGAACATTTATATCTCACCAGGGAAGATCAACAGGCCATATCTTACTTTTGTGCAACTTCTCCATAGCCCCTTCAAGGCTTTTCTCTCAGAGGTCTCTTGAGACCCTCACGCCTCATCACCTAACCTGTTTTCCATTTTATAGGTAGGAAAATCCAGAGAGGCAAAAGGCACCCAGACAGCAGTATCCAGGTTTTCCAAATCCTGGGTTGGTTGACTATAAGCTAAGCCACTCTTCTTTCTTTTGTGATTTCCTACACTGCATGGATGTTCTTCCCCTTTTTGTGCTGCTGCCTTATCGTCCTCTCCCGGAAATGTCTTTGTTCTTAAATCTCATCTGAAAACTTTCCAATTTCCTTTCCTTTTTTTGTTGTTACACAACTCATTTCCTTTCCATTCTTTTCCCTTCCCTTTTTCCTTCTTCTGTGTCTCCTAAACTCAATCTATGTTTCAAAAATAATTCTGCTGCTATTTCTTCTTTATTTCTGATTTTCTTATGTCCATGGTAGTCTATCTTCAGAGATTGTTTTTTGTCTCCTTGAGAGTCACTGTGACAATCTGCATAAAACATTACTTCTCTTCTTTATCTCTTTCTGCAAAGCATTTTGGACTACTTTTTATAGAGGATGCTTTTATATAATTAAACTAGATTCCAATTGTATGGGAAATGAAAAGAATGCAGCAAGCAAGCTCTGAGGGTACTGGAGGCATTATAAGTAACAACATTTGTTCTTTAACCGTCATTATTTAAAAAATAAATAACACAGACATAGAACATTTGAAAGTTTTGGTACACAAAATATAATTTATGTGTCCTCATAATAGTGTAAATTAAATTTTGTGCTAGCAGCCCATTTTGGAAAGTCATTCAAAACAAGTCCTTAAACAAAGGAAGTCCCAGAGAGAGAGAAAGGAGAGGCTTATCTGTATTTAAAGTCCATGTGCACTTTCAGAGAATGCAGTAGTTTTCCTCTTCCTAATACTTATTTTTACTTCCACGTCATGCCTTGTTATAACCTGTCTTTAACATATAATCTTTCAGTTATAGGTACTTTTTTTCTCCAGTGTCACCAACAGGAAGAGAAAATACTACTTAAATCTGTAACAGCTGCATATACTTCCCCCAAACCGAATGCACTGTAGATGTGTGAGCCTTCACTATTAAATATTTTCAGCTGCTTATGTGATGTACACATGTGGCAAGTTAGCAAAGTGTTAGCTTACAATGCTTCCAGCCAGCCATATATCTTTTTTCTCCATGTGTTGTTGTCTTCTCTCTTATGTACATCAATATAATCTTTACTACCTATCCCCACTTTTTATAATGCACCTAATATAAATCTACCTGAATATTTGCATAATAGGCAAAAAGATGTCTTAATGTGGAGAGTTAGACAATTAAATGGAGAGCTCAATTTTACAAAATTTCACCAGTATCCAAACTGAATAAGTATATGGGCTTGATTTGTTTTAGCAAGAAAATGAAGATTCTAGTTTCTCATCATGAATTCAGAAATTACAGAAATTAGATGGTCATATCAGCTCTCTCATACAAAAAGTACTCACATTAATGTCCTCAGTACCATAAAAGATATTCACCCTGGCTGATACACCTCAGAGGAGGGAGGATGATGGACTGCTGGGAGCACAGAGCTTCTCCAACCCTTGGACAAACCTTGGTTCATAACTCTGTGATGAACAGGTCAGTTCTGTTACTCATAGTGTGAACTTGTAGCCACCCTCGTGCCTGCTTTGCACCCCTTTAAATCTCTGTGAATCTCTGTAAACCTCAGAGAAAACAGAGCTTGTTCTGGGCAGAGTCTGGTATCCCTGACTCCAGAGATGCAAAGGTGCCACAGGAGCTGTCTGTGCCCCTCTGCCTGCCACCCACATGGCTGTGACCCACCCTTTCTGCTACACAAAGCCTACAGCAGCACTCTGGGTTTGTATGGTAGCAAAAGAATATCTACAAGGAAGAATAGAGGCAAAAATTACCTTTCTGTCATCCCAGCACAGCAACTGACTAAGGCAGTCCAGCCCCAGGCACAGGAGGTTTCTACAGTTGCTATAGAAGGACTGAAACATCCACATTTTCCCTGACTCTCTTGTTCAGTCCCATAAAGCAATAATACGTCCTTCAATAAACTTGGTCTCAATAATTTTTTTTTTTCAACATATAAAAAGCTTCATTTTCCAGCATCCCCCCACACGAAGATCTCTCAGCAGTGTGACAGTGGTTTGGTGGCTGTGCAGGCAGCGAGTGGCCAGGGACATTCACCAGGGGCCAGCCTGCTCCCTCCGAGCTGGTGCCACGGAGGCACTGGCCTGCCCCACTGCACTTGCAGAGCTGATTGTGTTTCCTGTCACAACTCAGCTATTATCAAGTTCTGCTCTTCATATGTGGACCACAGTGAATTTGAATCAACTCCAGGAAAACAAAAGGAGAGAAGCTTTGGATTCCCATATGCAGCAAGATGTGGTTTGACCTGTGTGGCAAATGGCCTCTGAGCCTTAATCATGAAAATCCCTTGTGAAGTCAATGTACAAAGCTGTAGACTCATTAAGATTTTGCCACTGCTAATGTACCATTAGACAAATCAGTCTTTGACTAATTGAAGAACAGGGTATACTGTAGATCACCACTTGTATTATTTCACATATGACTAGAGTCAGGAAAAAAAAATACAGTTCCCTGTAAGTAAACCCCAGCTTAGTCAGAGCTTTTAAATCACCTTTTTTACACATATTATTTCTACTGATCTCGCCAAATAAAACAAGTTTTTAAAAGTAAAAGCCATATTATCACATAAATGAGAATACCTAACATTTCAAACAGAGAAACATGCAAATGAAACAAAAATCATTAGAGGTGTCTACAACACTAAACTATTATATCCAAATTTAGGCTTCTAAATAAAATTGCTTGATTATTCACAGGCAGTGTCCAACTGGAAGCTCTGACTTCAGCAGAGAATTATGAGTACAGGGTCCACAGCCATGCATAATTAGGAAACCTAATATCAGTTTAGGACTAAATTTTAATCCAAGGTATTTGAAAATTTTAGCCAATGCATGTGAATATACTAGCTGTATGTGTAAGGTTTTGCTTCAATATGTCCAGATACACATCTTTAACAACTCTACAAAAATGTAAATTCAGTCAAGTTTCCCCAGTGGCTTACCATGTTTCTCTTGTTCATAGTGAACAGTTTTAAGAGTTACCCATATGTTTTTTGTCAGTCTCCAGCTTTCTAGGATTACCTGTGTACTGTGTCTTGAATGACACAAATCATAATCTCATAATTTTTACATTGTTGAGTCATTATGCATTGTGCCCATGTGAAAGAAGCGCCTTAAAAACTGTTATTTATGTATTAAATCAAAGCAGATCTAGGTTGTGCCTTTCTCCAGCTGCAGGGATCTGAAGGGTGATGGTAGTATTAGTACAGCTGTATGTCAAAACAGCAAGGCTGCTGAGTAGAGAAAGTCACAATTGTAGCTCCTAGACACACCTACTGCCTGGTCACTCTGAGAACATCGGGTCAGTAATCATTCAGAATGGACTTTCCATGCCTGTTTTCTCAGGAACTGCTGGTCCTTAAATCTATGGATTCAGTAAAACCATAAAAGCAGCAGAGACAGTTTTGTGATAAGAATTATTTTTTTCCTGTTAATTCAGTTGACCTTTTCTTGTTGACTTCCAAATGAAAACTACGTAGTCATAAATGTGAAATTAATATTAATTTCAGGACTCATGTAAGCACACTGCTCTATATTTAAAAATGACAGGGGTGCTCTCTCTTTCACCCATTATGGCTGTTAACTAAATATCTCCATTACTTTCCAAAAGCACCTCAGTTCTCTGAGGTGCATTGATGGGGAATGTTCAGTGTCAAAGAACAATGGCATAGAAAGGTGCTGTAAATATCACTATTGCCAACACAATATTTCTATGGAGATATCTAAATTCATACAATGAGCTGGATGTATGTCCCATTCTGCCTACATCTGTGGTAAGTTTAGGCCAAAATTTTCAAAAATGACTAATGCTTATGAGTGGTTTTGTACTGACAGAGAGGGCTCAAAAGGTTCCTATTCCTAAATTCTTAAAATAGATATTAACTTGGTCACCTCTTCAGGATCTTCAGGATCCCAAAACTAACCCCTTTTTGGAGTTTTGGGGAAAGTAGTGTGGTTGCACTTGGTCTGGATTTTTGAAACTTTCACTCATGGCACCATAAGCACCAGTGAGAAGATGTGGGACACGTGGGATGTGGAGCCCACACAGAGGGTTTACAGTGGTCATCTGCACTGACAGCTTTCTGTAAGAAGAGATCTAATTCAAACAGCAGCATCTCTACCCCACAACTGACTGGCTAAAATCTTTTTGAAGGAGAGGAGATCAGTTGATCTATACACAGTAATTATATTAAAATTTTTGTATGTATTTTCAAACACCACCAAAACCATTTTTGAAACGTTTGGATTTGACGTAAGTTTTACAAATATTTGCTGAACCTGTAAATATGGAGACAGAATTATTAAAATAACTACCAAATTTTATTAGGCCTGTCCAGCATTTTTGGTGATCAAATTCTGCTTTGCTTTGAAAATCTTTGCAGTCTATATCATTAAAAATAATTGTTACTCTTCTAAATTGCAGTTGGGATCAAGGTTTCATTGTGCTAAGTGCTGAATATTCAGAAGAGACAGTCCCTCCTCCAAGAAGGCTGCTGGTTTAAGAGACAAAAAAAACAGAATCCAGATGGGGAAATGTGATATAGCATACAAGCACAGTGGTTAAGGTGATGATAGCTTCACATCTTAGCCAAGAGCCTGCAAACTGCACAGAACTGGTTGATATCCACACCCATACAGTAACCCATTGATTCCAGTGGGGCTCTGACAGGCAGCCAGAGCTTCCTTGAAAGTGCTAATGCCAAAACAGAGGTGTATTAATTCCTTCTCTAGGGCTTTTTCTCCTTCTATTTTATTAATTCTATTTCTTTTGTTGGGTTGGGGTTTTTTTTACTTTTTGCTACTTTCAGTTTTACCCTCTACGCAGACTTTTAAGTCAGCCTAGACAGTCTCTGTTTTCATATATAATTAAAAGTGTCTAATGTGACATTTACTTTTTTAATTAAAAAAATAAAATCACTGTTTTCAATTTTAATTTTCAAATCTTTCTTTTATTTTTCAATTAATTACATCACAGCTAGTTATACCTTGTGCAGTCTTCTTCTTTTACTGTTTAATGCTATCCTCCTCAAATCTCAGAGATATTTAAAACTTCTAGTTCTTTTTCCCTCCCCCTTGCCAAATTCTCAGATAATCAAATTACTTCTACAGTCAATACAATGTCCTGATCATCATTACATTGTCTAATTTAATCTTTACTAACCCATTCAGCGATATGAATTCCAAAATAATGTACTATATGAAAAATAGTGTGAAAATAAACTATCTAGTAATGATTAGAACTCCTGCTGATTGCCTGGCTTTATGCGAAATGATGGCAATCACATGTTCAAAGCATGCCAACTGAAGTGTGGCTACCATACTTAGCAGTTTAGTTTCTCATGTGACAGAAGTCTGAAATACAGCACAGAGCCTTTCTGTGGCTGTGCAGTCGTCTATGGTGCTTAATGAGAAAGCTGTGTCAGAACTTACAGCCAGGATGGATCTTTCATGTACTGACAGGTAAGCAAGGAAATTAGAGGACAAGGTTTTCTGGAGGAAAGAGAGCAAGCTGCTTGCTTCCATGAGAAAGTTTGTTATTGAACAAGGGCTGGTAAAACTAAACTGGTCCAGGGCTCCTGCGTATCAGCCCCAGCCTAGAAGGGTCAGACACCTTTTCACGGATGTATTAACCCAATACAAATTGAAGAAATTAAATTACTTTGTGCTTAGGATGTGCACACATCTGTATCAGCTTCACTAGATGCCTCAGAGAGAAAAATTATTATTTTTCTGAGTATCTGTGGCATTATCTTAGGTCCTCTGTATAAATCTTGCTGCAACCCATCTTGCACCATTCATGGAGCTTTGCGTGGTGCAGACTGGAAGATGATTCATGGCAGCTCCATGAATTTCCTTCACAAGGAGAGAACTCTCTGAAGGGTGGGCTTTGGGGTTGCAGGCTTTTGTTTTTCTCTGGTTCTAAAATGGAAAATATGAAGCGTTATGTTTATACACCAAAAAAATACTATGCAGGAGATGCACTTCATTCTTGGGAGAAAGATAAGTTTTGATACGTTTCTTACTTCCAGTAGAAGCTCAAAGTTGACTTTTTAGTTTCTGTGTCTCTGTCAGACAGGAGTTGTAATTTTGGTGAGATTACAAGGTCAAACATTCCTTCTGTCAGCTAATGTCCTTTTGTCAGCATAGTTTTCCTGCTTGGGCATCCAACAGAAGATGTACTAACAACATACACTTTTGCCAATATACGAGACTACTTGAGGAAGGCCTGCTAACAAAGCATGGTACAGGTAGACAAATCCTTGAGCTAACTCTCAAGAAATTTCTGTCCTTGCAAAGAGGAGTTTCTTCTGCTAGTAGGTACTTCTGTTGCTCTTCTGACTCAGTTTTCATGTTGTAAGTTTTGTTAAGATTACTGTACCTTTATATTTTCTCAAAAGTAATATTCCTACCATTGGGCATTCGTATAATTTTATGTGTCCTCTATTGGCCCTTTTTCCCAGGGTGTACATTTATAACCCAAGGTTATAAACAATTAGTACAATCTAATTTTCAATACTAAGGAAAAGGATATGCTTGATTTGTCTCTAAAGTAGGTTACAACAAAATGAACATGTGATCTTTGACTGAGCAGAAGGTTGAAATAACCTGTGATATTTTCCAAATGTAAAAAAAAAAAAAATTGTTGGCTAGTTAGTGTTGTATAGTGTAGCTATTAGTTTCAGTGGGATTATGCCACAATAGAATCCTGTCAGTAATTTTGAATATGTTTTCACAAAATTATCCCAGCAGCTAACAGAATGAATCCTATTTTGGTCCTATGAAACCTAGTCCAAAATTAATTTCTGTGCATAATTTATTGTACTTATCAAAAATCTGAATTTAACTTACCTATAACTATTCAAACATATACTTCCTTTTTTAATTTCTAGTGTGTTATTGAAAAATGACATAAAGTCAAATATCCAGAACTATAACTGATATAATTGGGGAAGTTCTGTCAGGATCAATAGTTATGCTGATTAGCCCCAGCTTAGGATTTGGCCCAATAAATTGCTAACGACATAATGAGCAAAATAATTCACTCTGCTATTAATTAGAAAAAGAACTAACGAACACTGAATCCAAGTGCTGGGGTTTGCAGAGGGTGTTTCAAAGCACGTACGCAGTTGTGGGCAATTTGGGAGCGGATCAATGTGTCAAGTTGTGGAGTTCCCACATTTCTCTGTTCTCCGCTGTAAACCCTCTGCATATTTTGGGAGTAAAGGAGGAGTCTACATTTTTTGCAGATGCTGGAAACATGCCAGATCCTCCTATTACAAATATTTCTACATAATGCCAAATGCTCCCATTGGGAATTCTCCTTGTATCCCCATAACTACTGGTTTTGCTCAGTCCATTACTCAATAAAACTAGCCACTACTCCAGCTGGAATAGTCTGGTCTGAGAAAAAGGGCACCAGAAATTCAAACACTTCTAGCTGGAGAAACTGGGCTGTTAATAGATCCAGCAAACTGGGATTTATTACACAATTTTCACATTAAAACAAAATATAAAGAACTGCCTCACAGGTGCAAATACATTTTGCTAAGGACCATATCATTACATAACTTGAAATTTTAACAGTATTTAAAAATATGTGAGAGAAATGGTCTAGTGACAATAGTCATAAATTTCTTTTAGATCTGTATTTTCATCTATCACTGACTTCAGTGGGACCAAGAGTTCAGCTCTGATGTCCTAATGATTTGGGAAAAATTAGAGGTATCTCAGCTTTAAAAAAATTTATTTTCTACCTTTAAGCAGTACTTGAGATCAAGTATATTTTCCCTGGTGAGTCTGAAAGAAAGGGAATTCATGTATATGCTACCTTCTACTTTCTACATGCAATTTTTCTATTTTCTTATCATTCTGTAACAATGAAAGATGCCACATTAGTGCATGGAGCCTTAATGTTAACCTGTCAGATGCATTCATTCCTTTCACTATAAAAATTGCGTTTCACATTTTCTTTCCTAGACCCCAAATTTGCAAACACTTAAGCATGTGCTTAATATTAAGTCTCATTTGTTACAGAGTGGGAAAGCAATGAACTGCACTTAAGAGACACCAGTCCTGTACAGAAGTATTTTATAGACTATATTTAATTATTTTAATACCAAATTGAACTGTTTCGTCTCATCTCCAATATACCAGAGAAATCTTGAAGCTGCTCTTTAGGCTCCTTTTGATCTGATGAATATTTTCTGGTTTTGAGAATTTCTTCGAACAATCCAATGATTTAATGGCAGCACTTTTTCCTCTAGCCCAGCAACTAAGCCAGTGCCATCCCACATTAAAGGCAATGAAAATAGACTAGGCTGATTTACAATAAAAATATTTATATTTAATATTAGTGTTTCTGTAGTAGGTCACTAAAGGAATAATAGAAATGGTAGGCTGTTGTTACTGCCTTAAAAAATGGGATTTTTTTTTTAAGCAAATCATGTCAGTGTCTGAAGCCTACTGGATTATCTTCTAACATATGGTAAGTATTGGTTATGTGGTGTGCTGGCTTGCATTTCATTGTTGGAAAAGCATAGAAAACTGATTTTAGTATGCCTTTGCTCTTAGCAGCAGGGTATAATCATTTTTAAAAGAAATTATGGAATCAAGCATTAGCATACTGTGTAAATTTAGGATTTATGGAAGGATGTCATATATCACACACATATATTGCTTTGGGATGCTTAGGAAATCTTCACTACCACATGTCACTGTTTTGTAGTTGTTTAAAATGGTAACTAAGCACATGCAAAAAGATAGCAATGCTAGGATAGTCTTCAAAAAAATTACATTGTTAAGTATTTAATAAACATACCGAAACATTAATATATTATCCATTTCACAACCACTGAAGTTTAAAGCATTTCTTTCAGTGAATGCGTCAGTTATCATTATCCCTGAGGGTATTAGCTAAGCCCCACGTATTCAGCCCCTTGCAACCTTGCCATTCTTACAGGATTTGCTTCAGGTGCCTGGAGGTGGAGGATGTGTGTGGGTGGAAGCAGGGGCTTTTTGCACCCACAGGAGAGAAAACCAGCACTTCTCATCCCCTTATGTCCCTCCACGATGGGTTGTCCCTCCGCTTTTCTTCGTGTGAGGGGAATGAGAGCTGCACCAGCAGGTGATGCCATTCCCACACACCCCCGGTGGTGCAGGGTGGACACACGGGCTTTTACCTGGCAAAGCACTGGGAGGCAACGTGCCCTGCTCTGGCACCAGCACGTGCCTGCTGGATCTCCTGAAAGAACTGCCTGCACAGCTCATCACCCTAAACAGAAGCCCAAACTGTAATTGAAAGGTGGGAGAAAAGTACCCATTACATACTTGCCAGCTCATGCTTATTGCTGAGGGTAGGCTTGACTTTACCCTTCACTTTAGATTTCAGCGGCTTAATTAATCTACCAACATCAAAAGGAAAATAATCTGTTACGAGCAGTCCTTCTAAAGACTTGATGCTTTGAAACTTCATTTCGAAATCGATCTTGCCTCAATCAAAATGAATGTTAAACTCAGAGACGAGAAGAACCCTTTCCTGTGACCCTCCACCACTGTCACTTTTGTTCCACCAGACCTCTGCAAGGTGCTATTTGATCACTGCTATTTATTCTGTATTTTTGTCTAAATAAGGCTCTAAGCATGTTACTTATCCATACAGAGAGACACAAAGCACCAAAATTGAGGGTGTTGAAGGGTGTGGGCTGTCACAGGCCTGTTCTGTCAGATCATGGCTGTACGGGAGTGGTCTTGAGGCCACTGTGGTGGCAGGACCTGGCAGCAAATTATGGGGAGAGGGTAGGAAGCCAGGATAGCCCCTTTCTACATTTGCCTGTGGCCCATGCTGTACCAATGACACCAGGCTGCCTGTGTAAGACACTGGGCAGTGACTAGCCAAAGTCCTCTGAGCTCACAGACCTCCCGGTGGCCAGGTGTGTAGCCTCCAAAATGAGCCACCACACAGGTGCACAAGGCAACCCTGTGGAATAATGAACACTGGAAGTGCCTGGAGACAGACCACAGGCACAGAGGAGATGGGAGGAGAGAGCAGAGGATTTGAACTGCCCAAGGCTCCTCCATTTAGAGACCAGTGAATCTGCTATTGATGCAAATGATGGTGAACGGCCATTTAGGATGGACTATGTGTTCATGTGATGACTGTCCAGCAGTGATTGCCTAAGAATAAGACATCTTGACATTTCACTAGAGGCCATGCCTGGCCTCCTGCCCTCAGCTGGGTACTTGCTTGATGGGAGGCAGAAAAGTAAAGCAAGAAACAAAATGCTGGTACACTGGTGCTCTTAAAACTTAAACTGCAAACTGCTCACGAAAGAAAAAGGCAGAGCCAGAACCAGTATTAATTATTTTAAATGATAACATACATTGCCAGAGTTAGTAATCAGATCAGCCATTCATACAAGCTGCTTCAAAGTACAGCTTGAAAAACAAGCTATAATCCCATCCCACATGACTAGCTCAGTGCATTGACAAGGACTATAACTCATATTTGCAAATATTCAGCAAACCTAACATAGCCTGTGACCTATTGCTTAGAAGTGTTCCAGCAAAAACCTTTCTAGTCTGTAATAACCTAGATAAATCCTGACTTCTGTATTGTTCTATGGCCCAGATTCTCCAAGGTCTGCCATGCATAGGGCATTTTGTTTCTTCTTTTACCCTGATCTGGCCCCTGGTTCCCCACTGGCCTTTGCAAAGCCTGGGGACCTTGGAGGGGGAGTTGACTGCCTCTGCCCAGGTGTCCACTAGGTCAGTGCCAGGGAATGGCTTTCTGACCCATTAAATCATTTTGAAAATGCAGTTATATCTAATTGGTGTTTAGCATTGGCTGTCTTCAGTGTTTGCATTGGTCTGTTTCCATGAAGTGAGATTTCTAGGTTATTTATTACTGCTAATATGTTCCACCACGCTTTTGACAGTCACCTAATGTTCTGCCAGTTTGGGGGTTTCTGTCAATTATCCTGATTTCATGTGTGCCTCTGAGGTTTAACTACAAATTCTTCTCACTACATCCTCTCAAGACAGGAGGTTGTTCTTGTTTTCCAGATGGATTGTAAGGGCTGACCTGTAGAATAACTGCACAAGAAATAAGGAATTTGTTTACAAACAGCTTGACAGGGTTAGTTTACCCAAACACACAAGCTATCCAAATTTCAAGTAAAAGAGACCTCTTGTACTGAAGGAGAGTAAAGAGAAGCTGTGGCTCACGGTCAGGTTTATATTTGCATTTTCCATCAAGGGGTTATTTGATCCCCTCTGCAGGGAGCATTTACTTGAAAGATGGGTCCCAGCCACAAAGTGTAAATTCCATTTCACTCTCCCCAAAAGTCTGGTGTTATTCAGAACATCCAAGTTTTGGTCCTCCTCTGTGCCAAACTTTGTGGAAGAGCTACCTTCCTTCACATTTCAGCTGTATCTTTAATATAGAATCTTCTCTTTCACTGTTAATCATGTCTCAGTCTCTTGCTCACATGTGACAGTGTCAGCTCAAGCATGCGCAATGAGCTCATAATTCAAAATTACTTGGCTCTGCAATACAAGATAATCTTAAGAAAACTGCAAATAAATACTGCAATACAATATTCACATATATGTTATCTGATAATGTACACTGTGGTTTAAATTCTCCTACCCTCAAATTGTTTGAATAGTTAAGCAAGTGATTCCCACTGGACATTTTATTCATTCTAGACATGTTTTGACATTTTGGATCAAAATATTTTTTAGTATGATTAGTTAACTTTCTTAGCAATTGTTTTCTTGTGTGTAACATAAACAAAGAATACTTTATCAGCTATGATGAATTATCCTTTCTCACTCAGAATTACAGAAGTATATAAAATTTGCATATTCAACAATCTAAATTCTCTAGAAAATAACATTTATGACTCACTAAGAACTAAAGGGTGTTGTGTCTTGACATCATGAAGGGCTGGGGTATTACAAACACAGACTTCCACAAAAAAAAAAAAAAAAAAAAAAAAAAAAAAAAAAAAAAAGGACATTAGTATTAAGCTTAAAAAAATTTAGATTTGACAGAAGCCACCAAGGTTCCTGGCAAGCCAGTGCTATGAGTGAATTGTGCAGCTGTATTACATCAATTAGTCCCAAAACCGAACATTAATTAAGCTTTACTAATATTAGTTTATACAATTGCATTCTGTTACAAAACCAATATTTTAAGGATGAACAGCAACACATTTTCAATTTCCTTGTACACATTGAATGCAGTCAGAACCCAGAGTGAAATGGATTTAGTAGTGTAATCTGTTCATTGTTCTTATTTTCCTGAAGCTCTAGTAACAGTTTATTTTTACTTTTTTACACCCTTGTCTGGTAATGTTTTTTTGAGTGCTGTTATATCATCTACAGTGGATGCCTCAAGGAGATGAGGGGAGAAGAAAAGGGGTGCATAGAAAAAACCTGTTATATCACAGTCATGTAGGTAACAACTGTTATCAAATACTTTATTTTATCCTTTTTTTATTGGAGTTTGCATATGGTTCAAACATGCACTCAACCATAAGTGAAGTGCTTATAACCACCTCCCAAAAAAGCTGGTTTTGTATGAACATAAACTTTCAGGGTCAACTGCGACCTGAGTCCCAAACTCCATTCTTGCCCACTTTCAAATGGGGCCAAGCTCAGTGAGCTGTGCTTTGCTTTCTCTGGAGACAAATGAGAGCTACCACAGACATATGCAGGAGCAGGACTGGCTTCTCTGGGAACCCCCAGGAAGCACCTGGGGGTGCTGCATGGGAGGAGGGACAGGGACACGGTGCTTCAGAGAGACAGACCCTGATTTCCACCTTATCCTCCCAACCTCCAAAAAGTTTTCTGCCTCAGCCAATCTCCTTCTGTACAGGGACATATTTTTCTACATTACAACGCTGAAGATTTTAATATTAAATATTCTTTTGCAGAAAAAAAGAAGTCAACACTGATGATGTTTTCCAGGATCTCATTTTCCCATATATATTAATATCACGCCTCATATTTCAGTGACTTTTATTCAAACTTACTATGGCTGAGTTGCAAATTGTTGTCTTTGTCCTTAAGACCATGACAGAGAACTTTATCTGCATTCAGATGCCTACTGGTTTGTGGTATTTCAATAATAAAACAGCAGGATTGAAGGCTCATGATGAGAAATCTGACTAATTACCTGTTAGATGATAGATGGTTGTAACTCGGCAGTGCCAGTCACTGAAAACAAAACACTTCTAGATATCAATCAGCTTCCTGACAAATTCAATTTCCATCACATTCAGTGGACAATAAATGTGAATTTTACCTCAGCAGCTACATAGCTTTGACTTTTAACTTTCCAATATGCATAATGATATTTTAATAAAGTAGGTATTTCTTTTAAGTAAATTAGTATTTAAATACGTGACATATTTGTATTTCAGGCTCAAAACTGGTGGAAATAATTAGTGCTGCAAATCTTTGTGTTCTACTGCAGACAGCAAAGGTGTATTTAATAGCAGTATTTTTGTTTTCTCCATATATTCTTGTTTAAGATCAATTATTTACAATGCTTGTAATGGAGGTATTTACCCTCTTTTTCCAGCATCTTACCCATCTATGTATCAGTGAGTTGGGAGCAGATTCTCCATATGACTCAAAAAACCAAAATATCCAGCTATCACCATTACATACCAACACGTGGACCAAGTTAAAACAAAGAGGGATTGGAGCATGGAAACTGAATATGGGCTTGAAGAAACACCTCTCTTTCTTTCCACATGGGGACTAATTGCATTGTCAACATCTGGAAGTTGTGGATAAGCTTGTCCACTTCAGAATGGATATGAGTCCACTTACTCTGTTATAAATCAGAAGAGGTCAATTACAGTGTGTTTAATATCCATGCCAAAAGTACAATATGAAAATTAGACTCTAGAGAGAGGTCATCCATCCCTTGGGCACAATAAACTAAAAGCAAAGAGGAATGTTAACATTGGTCCAAAGTTATGGGGGATGTGCATCCTGGTATCACTGCAACTGATCACCCTGCCCCACGCATCAGAAATGCACACAGCAGACAAGAGCAGACTCTGTCTCAAACTTCTGAAACCTTCATGTCTCATGGGATACAAATTCCGGCCAAATTATTTATCTCTGCCTTTTGGCAAGTGGCATCCACACAACAAAAAGAAGGGCAGCAAAATTACATTTATACCTGGTTTAGAGCACTGTGCTTCTCCTATTTTATTTCACCTAATAGAAAATAGGGGAAAAAAAAAAAGATGAAGCCTTAATGCAAATGTCCTTCTTGGAGGAGCCATTTCAATGTGCTCTGTCAGCTGTCGGGGCAAAGCGACGTTCTGAGGACCCACCACAGGTGTCCACCCGGCCCTCGGTGCAGGAACTGCAGGGAGCTTTGTCCTTGGGAAATGGGAAAATTATTAAGCAGGTAACATCTGGGACCTGCTTCTCTGAGGCAACACCGGGGAGAGATAACTCTGTTAGTGTAAGTGACAGTCAGGGGTGTCCAGGGCTGGCCACTGCTCTGTGCTCCATTTGATTGATTGGCAGGTGCTGGGACAAGCTTTGTCTGCTCATTTCTCCCAACCAGAAGCAGCCTCTGCCTTTATCCGGAGCTCCCCACATCAGCTCCTTCCCAGCAGGGTCTCCAGGTGGGCAGGAGACACCCAAGTGACCCTGGGGACCCACCTGTCCCAGGGCTGAGGCACGGACACAGGGAAGGGCATGGTGTGAGCCAGCTGCTGGGCTGCGGGGTGTTCTGTGCCAGAGATGAGAACTGTGGAAAAACCTCAAGAGTGAAAAGGCTGAGAATTTTTCACTGGAGTCAGTTGACTCAGGGAAGGCCCTAAAGCAGCCATTTCTCCTGAACTTGAGTTTCTTTCCCAGGTCCTGCCTCGGCACGGCAGCACAAGCACCCCCGAGGAGCGGCCTGAGCACTGGCCGCGGTGCGCAGGTTTCCCAGGGCAAGGCAGGCCACACACATGTGGCTCAGATCTGGCTTCCCGGCATTATGTTGGGTTTAAATGGTTTTATATTGGAAGCTCTAGCAAATATGCCTTCCAGACCACATCCCTCTCTGCAGCCTGGCGTTTTGCAAGTAACTGTTATTTCTCAATTTGCAGAAATACATTTTGTTTTTTCTGAATCTGCAGGATCTATTTCTACTTTGTTTTAAGAGAGATCCTAGATAGTACTGCCAGAGTTTGTCTCTGATTTTGTACAGTCAGGCTATCACTGTAAAAGGTGCCAATATATCAATGAGTAAGAGGTTTAGTGCACCAGTGAAAAATTACATTCTTAAACACAGGTTATTAAAGATTATGTCACCAATCTGCGTGCATGCACGTGCATATCCATATATTAAAGAAATATGCCAGTAATGAATTTAGCTTATTTTATTATTTCTTGTGGAAACAACAATGGTTGTATCAACGAATTCTTCTGTTTCTGATTCTGAGAATGAATTAGCAGACTCACATTTATATACTGCTTTTCATTAGAGATGTACTGAGGACTCTGTAATGATTTTTTTCTTAATCAAGCCACTGTACAGAAGAGATCTACTTAGGCTTTTCTTAAAGCAGCCTGACATCAAAAGATTTCAAAACACAAAGGCTGCTTTTAAAAGCTAACATACTATTTATGATTTCAAATGGCAGAGGTATGATTTAGCCTGCTTTATTACAGATGTTATAAATGATGTTTCGCATAAGAATATTATTCTTTTATTGCTTTCCAGGTAGAGTTTCCACTGGCTTCATTAAAGGCCTGAATGTAAAACAGCTGCAGAACCATGAATTGGGCCCTGGCAAGTGAAATTGTCTTTTTTTTTTTTTTTCATCATTTGACGTGGCAACATGGCAGCTATTTAATTACACTCATGCAAGAACAATAAATAAAAGTCCTATGACCTTTTGTTTCAATAAAATAAAATCTACTTATTCTTTTTTACTAAAATGTCATATCCCATTTATTTTCCCCTAATGTGGTTGCCAGTGTCCAATTTTTAGGCTCAGTGCACAACAGTGATAAGGTCAAAACTTGAGACAGGGTGATGTGATTAGCCCTGTCCTAGGCTACCTCATAAAAATGTCTGCCACACAGCACATGTTCTGTCATGCAAGAAAAATTGTTTACAAAAGGGTTCAACCAAACAGAGTTTGTATGAACATGCAAAGGACTTTTTACAGTCTCCTCTCAGCTGATTTTTACAAGTGAGATCCAGGAGAGGGGGAGGGGAATTTTAAAATGGGTAAATAGAAGATAAAACTGGACACAGTAGAAAATCAAAAATTGAGGTGGGTGGTCTGGCAGCTCAAATAACTGTTGCAGATGACCTTATGAAGCCAAGGTGTGATTCATCAATCCCAGAAGACCTGCAATATGTGATATTTTCCCTGCTTTGGAATAGGCAGTAACCCAAACAAAACCTGACCTGATGAGGTTTGGTTCACAGAGGTCTCATCTCTCCATGAGAATAGGTGGAAATACAAGCATAAGTACCAAGCACTAATATGGCACCATAGACAGGGACTTTATTTATCATGCAGAGAGTGAAAACAAAGCTTTCTACGAGATTTATTAGTAAAAGGGAACAGAAGAATCTGGTATGGACAAACTGCATGTTCCCCACATCTCAACTGCCAGGACTCCCTGCCCTTAGGCTTAGATATATTTATCTGGTTATAATTCAGTAAAGTTGTGTGATTTCAAGCCATTCCAAACAAACAAAATATCTAGGATGTCATTCAAGGATGCCCTGACAATGCAATATTTCGCCTTTCAGATTAAAATAAAAAAATAGAGATGCTAATTAAATGCTTTCACAAAGAGGAGTTCTTCTCAGAAATTGTTTTTAATAATTTTATTTTTTAAACAGCTTAAGGACTGTAAAAATTAAAATGATGACAGTTTTATCGGGATGAAATTATTATAGCATGTACATCACTGGGAGAGAGAGAAAAGCATATGGAATATATATATATTCAGAGCTTGATTGTGCTGTTTCTTTGTATTCAAAGGCCTCTTTGACTTCACTGGAAATTTTACATATGTGACAGTTGCAGAAATGAGTCCTCAAATTGTACAGAAATCAAATTTCCATGTTAAAGAGACCCTGTTTCTAATTTCACTTGGAAAAATCACAGTTTTTCATATGAACCCCATCTTGTTATTTTTCCAGCCTTTCTAAACATTGATGCTTTTTATAAGTGAGGGGCAGTGGGGAGAAAAGAAAAAAAGAGATAGAAAGAAAAAGAAGACTTCATGTATACCAGGGGATAAATACGTTATGGAACAAGTTTTTGGTGTTGAGTGTACTGTCAGGAGTAAAGAGAAACATGGATAACACCATTAGCACCCCAGTGCTCAAAATAAAATATTAATGGCAGCATTTCCTGAGAAATTAAATTACTAGAGAAAGAAGTCTTAAAAATATGCATTCTACTGCCTTGTTGAAAGCCCTCACACAAATTATGGTCAAATTAATATCCTTTTGTCTTTAGCACACAGACTTTATGACCTTGAGAGATGTTCTCATGTAAAAGTCTGAGGTTTTCTTATTCAGAGATGGTCATATTTTACACACACTCTTTGGCCAAAGGAAAGAGCATAACCATTAGCTAGGTTTGAATGGATGAAATTCAATTGTTTGTGTGAAGGAGTCATAAGATCGTCTAGGGTCTGTTTAGCCTCTACTTAAACCTCCAAAATCATTCAACTTTAGTCATTCTTGACTTAAGGGCATTGATGCTGACCAGTGCTGTTAGTCCCAGCTGCACTGATGGACAGTCAGACTCAGCACAGGGAGAGTGCTCTTTTTTGTTCCAACGCTTTACAATTTCTTCAAGGTTCTTATTCAACCATTAGCAGTGACTCACTGGTTGTTAGATAACTGCAGTTCTCACTAAACTGAAAATAAAAAAATCGAGATCCGTTCTCACAGAGGTCCTCCATATGTGATAAATACTGGCTGCTACGCTTCTAAGAAGACTGTAATTATCTAAAATATAATTCATTATGTCAAGTCTCCAATGCACACTATATTATCAACAGGAGTAAAAAAAAAAAAATATTTCCAGATCATGACTATTTCAAAAAGATTGTTCCTTGAAGTAAAGAAGGGAAACATTATGACTCATGCCTATCAATTTTCTATTGCCTATATTCATTTTTATCTGAAAAAAAGGAAAAAGAAAAAATTCAATGTCCTGTCAATAAGTTGAAATTTTTAGCATGTTTTATACACGTTAAAACCATGTTTCAAGTAGGTTAATAATACCCCACCATCCCCAGGAGCAGTGGAGAACACAATCTTCCTTTGCCCTGACTGTGATACAGGAAAAGGCTTGCTCCTGCTGAGACTATGAGGGGGCTGAAACTTTCCTTTCTTTAATAAGGTCAGCAAGAAACACAGATATTTGGGGTATAAACCTGCATTCAGTTGAATACTGTCAAATTAGAAAAATCTGTGTACCTCACACAGTGTTCAGCATCTTGCCCAACACTGGTTACAGACTTCAGGTCAGGTCAAGTGTGTGTCTCCTAGCCCAGTCTTTGCAAGAAGACTATTCCTAACACTGTTCTTATTAAAATTAAATAAATAAGCATTTTCCACAATCATAAACAATTTTTTGCAACAAGGTTTTTCACACTTCTCCCCCATTTTCTGATATAATCCACTCTGCTAAATTTTTGCAGAACTGAGGCAAACATGGTTAAACCTAAGATCCCACAGCTGTATAATAAATATTCATCAGTACTACATTTGCCTTTATGTGCTTCCCAAGCTTCAATATAGCTAAATGACACAAATTTGTTACAGTGGTAACAGCAACACAATTATGGTTAGTGGCCTGTCGCTGCTACCATCCAAACTTCAGCTTACAATAATACAAAACTCTTGACAGGCCATTCATGGATCAAACTTAAAATATAAGGAAGAAAGAGAAATGGCTTTAACAACTGAAAGTTTATGGAACTGCCAGATGACAAGCTATTATATGGAAGAGAAAATTAAGTGTATAAACAGAAAAAACCAAACAGACCATGCATGTTGCAGATAGGTTTTAAACACGCACAAAATATTTACCTTGACACTTTCAAAAATCGATACTTTTCTTGAAGGAATGGCAAGAAATTAAGACCCTGAGGGGATGTTCTTCTCCTTGCCAAGGCCCAAACTCGCTCAGGAGAAACAGAAATTAGTCCTTTAGAAGTGAAAGAGATGACTCTTGCCCATGTGGGCAGCTACAGGTGCTGGAGATGAACATCTTGGAGGGAGCCCAGGAATAAATCTTCCTTGAAGGCTACAGGCACCTAGTAGAAAAGCTTCCACTCCCTGATCCATCACTAAATATTACACCAGAAACAATGGGTAAAACATCTAGTTTGGTGTTCTTCATGGTCTGGGCTTGATGCATGGAGCAGGAAAGGAAGAGGAAGGAGTGGAATAAAGGTGCAGAAGAGAGAGATTTCTTCCAGTGAGTGGCCAAGGACACTCAAGTCAGGCTTCTGCTCTACCCTGCCCAACATGAGTTTCTCTCTCTTCCTCAGCTCTTTGAAATCCAAAAGAGACCAACAAGCCCAGCTGCAGGGACCTTCCCAAGGTAACAGCCAGTCCTTCCCAGCATCTTCACCAGGATGGCACCAGGCTGGTCCTGACTACTCGGGGCCTTCTTCGGGATTATCCCTGAAACAAGGTTCCCCACTCAAGGAAGAGGTGCCCACCCATCTTCTCACAAAGGATTGTATATCAGAGCGCTACAACAGGGACTTTGGATATCCAAATATAATTTTTAGAAGAAGCACATTCTATAGCTCCGTGTTCCAGCACCCAGTGAATTGCTAACACAAATAATTAAAACTAATATATGGTTGTAAAAATAAATGAATAAAGTATATTTCATTATGCGGTATCCTTGATTTTTATGGTGTTTGATTACTCACTAATTTGCAAAATGTGGTAATCTGCAGTATGCATCCAAGTCATTAGTGAAATCATACTGTACTTTAGTCAACAGGCTGATGATCTGACATGTCCCAACAGCAGCCCTGTACAGAAGGGTAAAATGAATTAAAGGCCCTGATTCTAGTTTTTATAAAAGCCAGTTTTACAACACTAAGGCAATGAAAAGTAAACATCAAGTTTCTACAGAGAGGGTTATGGTGATATAAATGAACATTAAAATAAGTAATAATGTGGCCAAAGGCACTTATGCCTTTTGGGGTTTCTTTTCACATATTTTATCTTTTAGTATCTCTGATTAAATTTGGTGAGAATATGTAGGTGACACCTAGAAGACAAATATAACTTGGTATGGATCAACAGCATTAATTCCAACACCCAATTTTGAGGAACATATGTTCTCTTGAACAGATATATGACTGTTATCATTGGCACAGCTATAAATAAATATTAAATCCTCATCAGTCAAAATAAGGAGTACTCTGAGGTTTCACTTTCATCACATAACAATAACACCTCTGGAAAAACATTAAGTCTAAATGATAGCATATTTATTATTTGACAAAAACTATCTCACAAAATATTTTGGTTTAACTCCCAGATGATTTACATAATAGATTACAGCAGCTGCTATAACAATCCCAAAGTTGTTTTTTTTCTGAGTAGTCTTTGAATCCTCTAACACTACGAGTGTTTTTCCAGACCTTATTTTTTAAATTAGCATGCCTTGAGAAAATACCTACATGTATTTTCCTAGAACGATGCTAGCTATTGATCTCAGCTTGACAAAAGTGGAAGAATTCATAGGTCGTTTCAAAGTCACCTGTTGAACCAACAGAGAAGAAATATTTCTCCTTCCCCAGCCTAGAACCTTTAGAGCCCAGTGGCTGGTGCAAAGGTTTCACAGGGGCACAGATGGTTGTGGTGCACAGCCGGAGCAGAGCATATTTACAGTATTTCAGCTTTTTCATTTGAGCCCTGCTTCTGTCCTGAGTTCCATCTCAGGCAAAACTCCTGAAGCAGTGGCGGGCCTTTTGTTTAATTGTAGCCACGTGCAATCTTATTTTGGGATGAGCAAATAATTAATCTATTAAAAGGTTCCATGGGACATTCCAAAAGTTGCCGTGAAAAATTATTGTCAGTGCACAGCTGAGATGCTGCTTTATAGAATTAACTCATAAAGTAATGTCGAGTGTAATTGCATTCATGTTGTCACTGTCTCTTTGTAAATCTCCAGAGATTTACAGCACCACACACTGGAGCAAGACCATCTAATATTTATAATGCTTCATTATATTCATCTACTTGGAAAAAAAAGCTTGTAGACTTATAGAAAATCTGACAAGATGTGTCAGAAATAGCAGTGTCCACTTGCAGTATCCATAGCAGTACACAGAACACAGGCAGACACGATACCACAGGAATTGCAAGTGACCAAACAGCTGCATGACATTTACTCAAAATACTTTCTGCATTTAGCACACTCATTGAGCGGAACTTGAAAATAAGGTCATTGTTTATTTGGGCATTGCAGAGGGGAAACTTTGGTTTTCTGCTAGACCTACAGTGTATAAACAGATCTGGATTGTAAAGCCCTTTCATTATACTTTTACAAGTAAAAATAATATTTTAACTAATGGGAAAAGTTAAAAAGCTGCAGAACTTATCCTGTAGTTTAATTCAAAGTCCTTCTTGGAAGAGGATGGACAGATTGTTCCTGCACAGATTCATATCAGAAGTGACTTGTTTACAGCTTTTTAAAACATTTAGGATTTCATCCTAACACTTCCCATTTTATGACAAGAAAAACTAGGAGCATGCAGTTTTCTGATTGCTACATCAGCCAGCAAGAAAATGCTTAAGCAAGAGTAAAACAATTTTCTTTATTAGTGGTGGGGTCTTAAAGTATATGTCTAAGCTTCATAAAGAACATAACACCAACTGGAAATTTTGCCAGAGTAAGGAAACGAGAATTTGGCCCTTTCTCTGCAACTACTGACAACACTCCACAATTTCATGCTGTTAGGATTTTTTAATTAAATGAGCTATTCTTCAGTACACAATAGAACTAAAAAGGAGAGAGTATCTAAGTGTGAGGCTAAGTTTGTAAAGGAGTGTCTAAGTCCTTTGCAAATGTGTGCAGAAAATTAAAAATTCCATTGATACCAAGATTTTCTAGATAAGCAAGTCCATATATTTTTTAAGGAGCAAGGATTTTTAAATAGCTGTGCTTTTTGCTACAGTCAATAAGTATCACGAGAAGGAGAAATACGATATTAAGCAGGATCTGATCCTAAACTTATGGCTCCAGTGGGAACCAACTAAACACCATTTATAGCATATCCCAACAGAAACACTCCATTTGCTGTAGCAGTGTTTACTGCGTCTGAATTCTCCTAGCAGAAAACAGCTTTTTTACAGTCAAGTTCCAATATTAGCAGTGAATTAATTATTATGTTATATTTGTAGGACTATGGTAAGGCTGAAAGAAGCCGTGGCGGGGGGGAGTCCCTCATTGCTGTTACTCCTTGGCAAAGAAGAATATAGATATGGTAATCTGGACAAGTTTTAACTTTGAGTCTTGTGGCTGAAAAAAAAATATTTACTGGAAAGCACCTGACCAAATCTTTTGTATGGTTTCTGCATTGCTAAAAAACACACACATTTGTCCAAAGGAACAATATTTCAAGAAATATCCTGAAAGTAACCATTGCTTGGATAAGCTGATTCACATGTCATTTCCATCAGCTCTGCAATACCAGTCCGAGCTTCTTATCTGCACTTCTCATCCAAACACAGACCATTTTATGCCAGACATGAATCAATAAATTTTAATCCAGAATGCTACCTGTAACTAATTTTAATACAGAATGTTACCTGTAAACAACGCACTATAAACCAAACCACAACTGGAAAGAGACAAAAAGTGCCGTACCTGTACAGTGATTTACACTGTGCCTGAAGCCTGTTCCAATTCAATAAGAGTCTCCCACTGATTTCAGTGTGGTTTGGTTCAGCCCCTGATTTCAGCCCTCATGTGTCTCATCAGTTTAATCTAGTCACCCTTCCTGGTAGCCTTTGTCCACTGCTCCTTACAGGAACATTCAACAATTTGCTGTATGATTCAAAATGTCTCTGGAAGTATGAACCACGCTGTATATTGACCAAACATACATGGAGGCTGGACAACTCCTACAAATATCACAACAGAAAACTAATAGAGCATTAAAAGTATATTTTCATTTTAGTTTAAAAAAAAATATCCTGAGTATCTCAAACAAACTAACAAGACAATTATAAATGCTCATATTAGGGATATTAATCTCAGTGAAAGTCCTGCAGCAAGCAGAAATGGTAAATAAAAATAAATATCAAAATCTAAATGGATCAAAGGATATGACTGACACAAAAATTACTGTAAGCATACATAACCTGCTTCACTCACCTATGTGAAAGAAAATTATTTTGATTCAGAGATACTCACATTAGATATGTAACTGCTTGTATTATAACCCCACTTTCTAAACCTAACATGCCAATAAAGCATTAAGATACAATAAGAAAATTCCAAACCTGAATATTTAAACATTTTTCTATATAAATAGGAAAAAATACTTTGAGTGCGGTATGCTGTCATTGTATTTACAAATTCTTGATTTTTCAATCATACATATTAACAATATTTCTTGATTTGTATTGCAGAGCTAGTGGAAATACATTTCTATTCAGCACTTGTGTTATCTAGCAGATGAGCATTTTCAGGGTGTTTCCTAGATGATAGTTGTTTTAGGTGCAAAAATACGTCTATTTGCATGGGGGGGGAGAAGAAAGGAGGGGAAGAAGGGGGAAGGGGGATTTTTTTTTTTTTTTTCAGAAATATTGCACCTATTCCAACTTTATGTCTCATGTGAGCTGTTTGAGCTTGCTTGGCCTGCAGCCTGCAAAGGTATCTGCTCAGGTTGGCTGTCCGTTTTCTTTTCGTATGAGTTATTAAAATCTACTTGAAATAAAACGGAGCAAAAGATATACCACATCTACATGAGTTTTTTATCAGCTTCTGAGGGGACCATTTTACGTTCAGACTGTAAAATGTGCACAGAAAATAGTCCTGAGAAAGAATTTTGAACCTCACAGCATTTGGTTTGTATTTTTTTGACTAGAAGTGAAGTGTCTGGCACATCATTCATTTCTTCCTGGAAGGTGCAGATTTGAGGACATGCTCAACCCTGCTCTAAGTTTAGACAGTTTCAGAATAAAAGGCAACTATTCCCAAAGTCCCTGCCCTCTAGGTCTGCCTTTTAGATAATGAAGTTTCTAAAGGCGTTGCTCAACACAAACCGACTAAAGAGGGAAAAAAAAAAAGGGGCGGGGGGAGTAATATGACAGAAAAGTACATGTTTTTGCATTTCTTCTGAGTTTATTCAGAATTATATCCATCTGGGTGAAACAGCTAGCTCCCTAGCAAATTAATGGTCTGATGATTCAGGGAAATGTAGAGCTAGGTTCTTAGTAGTAAAATGGATGCAGATAAAGAAAGGGGTGCACAGAGGTGAATCCAGTTTGATAGGATAGACGTTTTCATAGATTCAGGATTAATTTGGAAACAATAGGCTCCTAATAAAATGCCAGCGTTACAGCAGTCTTATTAAAAAACCTCTCGGAATAAAGGATCAAATTCTCTCGGACTCAGCTGCAGCCCGCTGAGGAACCTGAGTAGAGGCACCATTTATTAGCAGAGGCGACTCATTAAAGAGGGGGGAAATTGCTGTCGGCTGGGAACTCGGTCCCGCTTGAGGAGGAAGTTCTGCCTGAGGAGCTCAGGATCGGCCCCTTGCCGTGCCCCTGCCCCTGCCGCCCGTGCAGCGCGGGAGCGGCGCTCACCTCTTCCCGCGGGGAAAGGACATCAGGCTGCGCCACGAGAACGCTCCGCTGTCTCTAAAGCAGCGATCCCCTGGCCGGCCAGCCTGGGCAGAGCAGCAGTACCCGCAGATGCTCAACAAATGACCGCTTAAAATACGAAACCCTGATTCCTTTTTTTTTTTTTTTTTTTTCTGTTGGTGGTTTTTTTGTTGTTGTTGCTGTTGTTTTTCTTTTTGTGACAGCAACTTCTGGAGATTAATCCCTCTCCAGAGTTTGCCAGTGCCTCGTCATGTTAGTAACGTCCTGCACAACTTAACGAGATAAACCCTGACAAGCTAATCAGGCCGGGCGGGGGCTGGCACCGCGTCCTGGGGCCGGCGGCCGCTCCGAGCCTCCGCCTGCGAGCCGGGCCCGCCGCGGATCCTGCCCGCCCCGGCGGAGCGGCCCCTGCGCGCCCCCGG